>JAOVVH010157084.1:0-11984 GCA_028566435.1 Scorpiodoras heckelii | reverse complement strand
AGGTACATTACTGTACTAAGGTACAGAGTAATACTTGTGGCTAGGATTTCAGATGTAGAAGCATGTGTCCAGTGTCATGTTAGATACCCATCAGTAGAGCCAAGCAGCATTTCCTGAAGCAGAGTCCAATATTGTCTCCACAACCCAGCAGAAACAGCAGTTATCAGACAGAAGAATCTCTGCTGAAGTTCAGACCCTAAAGCCTTTACATTCTCACAACAGATTGGGGACTACGTGAGGATCAAGAGAGCTGCTGTACCAAAAATCACTTCCTCATTCACTTCACTACCTGCGATAAAGACTACTCTTTAGAGAGCATTGAACCAGGGTTGCCAGATCAAATTTTGTTTTTCTCATATAGTGTAAATGTAATTTGGCCACAATGGTTGGAAAGGTGTTCAGCTGCGATAGGACTGTAAATAGACAATCATCCAATGTGTAAATTGCAACTCCGGACTTAATTATAATGTCAAAAACGGTGATCTTGCATAACATTGATGTGATGTTGTCCATCTCATCTGTATATGAAATTTACATACTTAACCAATATCACATAGTGCAGAAGATAATCAGAGCCATTCTGATATTCAGTATTACAGCATGACCTTGAGTGCAATATTATTTTTATTCAAGATTTCTACAAGCATCATTTATAAGTTAGCAATAAGCAAACACAGATTACAATTTATTTGTTTATTTATTCATTTATTTGGCTCTGCCAACACAGATACTTCAATATCTGGACTGGGACTAGACTGTTTCCAAGCAACACAAAAGCATTTTCCTGCACACTGGCTTGCTACTTTGTGTAGCTCTACACATTACAGAAAAAATATATTAATGATAAACTGAATAAATGAAATGCAATAAATTTAACTCAAATGTTATTTGTGGAAGGGTTCATCTTTGCAGTCCAAAATTTGTTACAATATTAGACAGATAATCATTAAAGTAGCCTAATTAATAATTAACAGAACACATCTGTAAAGCATAGTGATACATGTAGAGTTAAAAGTCAAACTGCTGTTATACTCTAAAGTCAACATTCAGGAAATGCCTCTTGTCCAATCAAATTACTAAGTCAGAACTAGCTGTTGAATAAGATAGTTTTCAATTCAATTCTTTATCTCCAAAATCCTATAAAGGTTTGGAGCACAGCTTTTATGAGTCAGGATTAAGGCGCAGAAGGTGCAGGCTCTTTGTTAGTATCTCAAATAATTAAGGCTACAGCAGGGGAAAAACTTTCTTTTACAAATCCCCACAGTTATTGGGGGGCCTTCCAATTAGTGTTCTGGACTCAGACACAATCTCAGTGTTTAGGTCTATGCTTAAAACCTGTTTGTTTAGTTGAGTCTTCTGCTGCTAGTTTTTCTTATTAGTTAAAGGTGCAAAGGGTTCAGCGGCATAGGCTGTTATGGTAAACCGGGAGGTTTGGATGTTAACAAAACAGATTTCATGTTACAATCTTAATGAATTTCCTATTTACACAACTGCATATTTTGTATTATATAGCACCCAGTTATAGAAGGGATTATTTATCATCGTACTATCCAGTTTCACCCAAATGAGGATGGGTTCGATTTTCAGTCTGGTTCCTCTCAAGATTTCTTCTTCTTATCATCACAGAGATTTGTTTCTTTCCACTATTGTCTCCAGCTTGAATAAATATTTTATTTTATTTAAGTTTAAATTAATTAAAAATGTATTTTTTTTGGGGGGGGAGTCACGCCGTACCGTGGCCTACCACTAGGGGTTGCGCTCACACTGGGAGTATTACAACTCCCAGCAAACCTAGCAAGCCTAGCAAGGTTGACAAGAGAGACCTGCTCGCTACAATATTTAAAGGGGTTTTTGAGCGGTGCATCTTGTCACACCTTTTGTAGCACTACGGCATGAGGTGGCTAGAGAAAGTAATGCCGGGCCTTATAGAGGATCGGTGGTAGGGCTAGAATTTTGCTCCCGGTGCAACTTTCCTCTCCAACCTCTAGCTGCTTTGGGCATTTGCCCGTTTCATTAAGCTTTCGGCTCGCTGCGGCTGTTGAATTAACTCATGCCAAGTGTTTGAGACACTTGAGTACTGCTCTTGTTTTGAAGCCAGTCTTCCCAGTTTGCAGCATGTGCTCAGCTAGCATGGTGGTAACGTGTAGGTTCGCCATGTCAGCGACACGGGTTTGATCCGTGTGACTGGCAATTTAAGCACCACATATCAATTCAAATGTATTTTTGTGTTCCCCAATTATTTTGCCTGGGGTTACATCTATATATATTTATTTTCCTCTCTACATCTACTTGTTTATAAATATATATTTATTTAACCCCGTTTTCCTCTTTATTTCCCTTCCTCTTCCTCTATTGGCTGAGTTGAGCCATAAGAGCCCAGCTTCCCTGCACATGGGTCTGCTCCAATCCCCAACCCGTAACATTCTTAAAATTTTAATTTACATTATTCTTTTTTTAATCCATTTAAATTTTATGACTCTGTAAACTGCTTTGGGAGAATGTCCATTGTTAAAAGCACAATATAAATAAAATTGAATTGAATTAAATGTATACAGTATTTATTAACATTCTATTGTATGTAAAATGCAAAAAGAAAGCCATATACAAAAGACATTTTAACATCCCAATCATTTCAATTCCAACAGACTTTTTTCTAATAATACTGACTCATGCAAAATGTTTGGCCATCCCACCAACACCTACAGAAATTTTGACCAATTCTGTCCACTCTCACAGAACATTTGATCAAACCTGCCCACTCCTGAAGACAATATGTCCAGTTCTGCGTAGTCCTACAGAAAGCTTGACAAATCCTCACTCCTGCAGAAGTTTTGATCAATCCCACCCACTCCTGAAAAAGTTTGACCGTCTATGCCCACTTCTGTGGAAGGTTTGACCAATGCTGTCCACCCCCACAGAAAGTTGGACAAATCCTTTACAGAGTCCTGAGGAATTGTATTAATCCCAGTCACTCTTTCAGAAAGTTTATCAATTTCTACCCACTCCTACAGAACATGTAACTACTTCCACTTGCTTCCGCAGAAAGATTTGCCATCATTGCCCAATCTCGGAAAAAGTTTGACCAGTTCCAATCACTCCCATAGTTAGTTTTGTTTGTACAACCTCAGAACATTTTCTAATGAACTTAGTTTCCCAAAACAATTTATTAATTAAAAACACACCAACGATGTCCATAGCCATGACACAAATTATAAATAAGTCCTGAAAATGCATCAATCAGCACAACACAAGCACCCATGTTAATGAACATTGCATGTTTTTTGGAACCCTGCTGGATTCCAGTCCAAGCATCTAGTATGAGCAGAAAAAATGCTTGAATTAAACAAATGAACCAGTTATACATTATGTGCAATAAACTGCCTGGCGTTGAAATGAACAGAATACACATGATGTATACACATCAAACCTGAAATGTTAATTTTCATCAGGTTTTATGTGGAGAAAGTGGAGCTTTATGCAGACCAAGTGGAGAAAATAATGCAAAACTAGCAATTGTGAGCAAATTGACTGGAATGTGTAATTATACACACTTCTTCATCATATCTTCACTTTTGGTGGTGCCCATGTTTTGGATGATCTTCTCTCAAATGCATTTGTAATGGTCCATAAACTGTATACTTGGAGCATGTATAATTGTTTTGTACATAACTTGCAAAGGTTTTTTGTTTAGATGGACAGAATGTGACATAAGTATACCCATACCTGAATGCAAAAAGAGCACAAGTTCTTTAGGTCTCCTGATCCTCACACTGTTACATGGGGCATTTATTGATGAAAAAATTGTAGTTTCTTTGTGGAAACCTGTCTTCTTTCACTCTTAGCCCTAATGCATCTCTTTGTATTGATTAGACCTGGAATGTCTTGTTTATCACCACTTTATCACACCTAAAGTACCCAAAGGGAGGTCCCTTCTTAAATTGCCCATTCCATGGCTTCTTCATTATTTTTTTTTTCTCTCAATGAATATTTCAGGATTTTATTTTCGTCTTCAGAAAGGTTGGTGATATTAATAATGCTGTAAATCCCACTAAGGCATGCATGTGATTTTATGACAAGTCTTGACTTATGCTACAACAGTGTATTTACTATATCAGAATGAACACAGATGTTGGGCCCTTAAATATATGTTAAATCTTGCATTAAGTGTTATAATGTGCATTCTTAAAACTATAAAACAAAAATTAAAAATTAAAACACCTGATATAAAAAAGCAACGTGGTGATGCAGCTCAGTGCAAATTGGAGTTACTCCTACAGCCCTGAAGTTGATTATGTTTTATAACCACAGCACCTAACAAAACTGTTTTGATCCCTTTTATATTGCCCACATAACCATCCCAGTACCCCAGAATAGTCTGAACATAAACAGAAAATAACACAGAACACACACTGTAAACATCCTTGTTTTGTAAATTTTGGCACAACATAAAAAATGAAAATAGTTGGCCCAAAAACAAAAATGTGTTGTGCCATCACTTGTAGCATTTTTACCATTCAACTTAAAATGTTGTGTTCTGTAAACGAGCATAACTGTTCTTAGTGAACATTTCAAGGGCAATGAAAAAACCTGAGCTGGGTGAGCAACAGTGGAATGGTGAAAGTACTGCTCATGCACATCAACGTCTTCGTGCCAGATAACACTTACAAGCAGCATTTTACCATTTTATATTAATGTAATGAAGAGATTTCAAACAAACAGTGAGTATCTTAACATAATCACATCTCAGTCACAGGCAAGTTGAAGTGGTGGGTTTTACTAATCTGGACAACTTTTTGCTGTTGGTTTAATTTTGAACTGCCATTTTTAGCAAAAGTTAGTTGCCCAGAGCAATCAGATTCAGACTATTCATTAGGGCTGTTCAGTATGAGCGCCTTCACAACAAGCTGAAGTTCACCGTTTCACCTTTCACATCAAGATTGGGTTTCTTTTGTATTATAGTCCACCTGTAACACTGGAGCAAACTTTGGTAATATAAAAATCAGTTCTATAAAATGAAACAAATTTCCGACCACTAGCCATATGTTACCGACTCTGAGCTAACCTCAGCATTTTTTTAAACAGTTGCAAACCTATTCAGTTATAATTACAGCTTAAAGCTATTTTCAGATTTTTTTTTGCATCCACTTGCATCTTAGCATGTGTGAAACGGTGACTTCACCTTTCTAAACATCGTTAACAAAAGCGTGATTTATAATATTAATTCTTCATTGTTGAACTGAGCAGAAAAATTCTATCAGACATGTGGATTCAACAACAATCCCAAACCCAACAAATGAACAAGAAAAATAGTGAAGAAACATTTGTCCCTTACATAGTCCCTGAGTCTCTGTGGGTTCCATCATTCATGCTGAGGCCTCTCCTGAGCCTCAGGGTGCACAGGGCTAGACAGTCTCTCGTTCGCCCCGTGGCATGGTTTAATCCTACACTGTGAAAAATTTCAAGTACCACCATGCTGTGTCTGCATTCCAACTGCTATATAACCTTGCAGGGCCCTTCTCAGGGGGATTGCAATTTCAGAAAGTGCCACCAATGGTTAAAAAAACATGTGCACTCCTGGCAAGAGTGGCTGGCCCTGGCAGAGGAGTCATAAGCCTATTTCTAGCAGGCATTGGCATCGCCATAGTGGTCCCTCATCAGCTGGAAGATTTTGAGCAGGCGCTGCCACAACTCCCAGGCATATTTCATGGTAGACAGGTCCTCTTAATCAACTCTGGGTGGCACACTGAGATGTATAGAGATAATTTCACATCAGCACAGCAGCCCAGTCAGTAAAACCCTTGCCGGAACCTCGACAAAGTTTTTGCCGCTCCAAAGTGCCCAACATCCACAGATCCATTCACAACTTCTAGCACCCTTTCTGTAAGGCTGCATGGAATGACCAGCTGCTAGATTTTCCCCTGGAACTAGCTCTTCCCACACTCAGTACAACAGCCCCTCCCAGATCCAAAGACTGTCCCAGCTAGCCTGTAAAGCTTTTGCAATGGGCCCATTAGGAGTTGGTTACATTTACATTTAGTGACTTACAAGTTGTTTCAGTCCAGCTTCCCTTTTTACCCACTCTTAGCCACCCCAAAGCCCAGAAAATATTTGGTCTTTGCCTGTTCATCACATAAATCCTTGAGTCCTCCAATATCCAACCCAGCAGGAACAGACACAATGGTAGCCACCACACAGTGCTCCTCCAGCCACACAGAATATCTGCATTCCTCGGCCTTGCGCAAACATCGCAAGAGTGTGTCAGCATTACCATGCAGGCCTCCCAAAGCAGTGCTGAATTAAGAACTGGAATTTTTGCAGCACAGAAACCCACCTTGCTATCTGTTCCTCTTGCTCCTTGAACTACATGAGCCAGGTAAGTGAGGCATGATCTGTGCGGTGCTGGAATGAAACTCTGTACAGGTAAGGACAAAAATGCAGCAGCCTGGCTACCACAGCCAATAACTCTCTGCAAGTGAGTCAGTAATTTCACTCTGGTTTGCTTCGATGGTTGCTGTAAAAGCAATCACATTTTCTTTTCCATCCTGGATCTGGGAGAGCACTGCACTGATACCTTTATCACTCTTGTCACTGTCCACCACAAAGATGCTCTCTAGATGATGAAATGCAAACAACAATGTGCTACAGAGGCTTTCTCAAAGGGTATTAAATGCACACTCAGCAGCCTCATACCAGCAGAACCTTTGCACCTTTTGCCATGAGACGATGCAGCAGGGTGGCCACATGTGTGATGCTGCACCCGAAGCAGCAATAGCAGGATGCCAGCCCCAGGAAGTTCCAAAGCACTCCTGCATGACGTGGCATTAGCCATCTCTCACCGCTTGCACCTTTTCAGGATTAGTATCTACTCCAGCACCACTAACAACATGTCCCAGAAACTCCACTTGGTGCTGGAGCAGATTACATTTCACTGAATGCAGCTGCAGATTTGCCACTATGATAGCCTGGAATATGTGCTCTTCACATCATCCAGGTACACAAAACAGCAGTTCTTAGAGATGTGAGCCAACACTTGCTCCATCAGCCACTCAAAATTCAGTGGAGCATTACAAAGACCAAATGGTATTATGATAAAATGCAACTGCCAGGTACCCAATGTGAATGCCATCTTCTCTTTTGCCTCTGGAGCTAACGCTACTTGCCAGGACCCACTGTTTAAATATAACTAACTAAACCATAATGAGCTAAACAGTTCAGAGTATCATTAATATGAGGAATTGGGTAAGAATCTACCTTAGTTACTGCATTCAGGTTAAAGTACTTCACACAAAATGTCCAGCCTCCCGTTTTCTTGTTCAGTAGAACCACCAGAGTGGCCCATGGGCTGTTAGAAGGCTTGACAAACCCTGCAGCTGCCATCTCCTTGATCTTCTGCTTAGTGATCTCTGTCTTAGCTAGCAGGTTGGTACATTTACAATCCTCCTCTGATGCAATGAAAATGTCTGAGAAATTACTCAACAATTTCCACAATTTTTGTTTCTGCTCCAGGGTAAGCTCTGTGCTGCTTCTCTCCCACAACTCACAAATAACAATTGTGTTGTGTTGCCCACAGCCTCCAGGGATCCATCCACCAATGTTGGCGCTGTGTGTTCAGCTCATCCAACACTGGCGACTTCACCCAGAGAAAACTGTCGTGATCTCAGTCTAGCAGTATCTTTCCCTGCCTACCAAGCTCCACTAGCTACCCACAGCGCTGCATGTATAGATCCTCCAGGAATTACAGCTTCACTTGGGGAAGACTGATGCAACACCAACAGGGAGATCTGGGACTCCGCTTTTCTCAACTGCAGGCTGCCTTTGCCAGTGATAAGTATTTGTTGTATAGTTGCAAAACCCACACTCTAATTTCCAAAACAGCCCCATCAGCAATCAAGAAATTAAACTGAGGATACATGGCTCCTCGATAGGTTCTAACCAGAAATCATGCATCCAAAAAAAGTATACTTTGTAAATTATGGAATTAACTAAACATTATTAAGGATCTAACATTGCATTGCTATATGATTTACTGATAAAGGTAATAAAAAATGGACAGGATTATTAGTAAACACCCAATAAAGAACCAGCTATTGTTCAGAGGATAACATTTCCTTATAAAGTAAACAAGAAAAATACAGTATCCTTAGTTAGGTGCTAATTAATAACACTGGTATTTCTATAACTTTTCTAGCTACAAATTGAACAAAACTTTATGAACAATTATGGAAATGAATGGTTTAAAAGATATTTATTTACTCATATCCTGCAGGAGTCCCGGGGGAGGCTACACTTCTATTTTCCCCCACGAGCTTGCACCGTGGGTCCATGACTGAAATCATGTAGATTATGTAATGTAGTTACTTCATACTGTTTTGTAACTTTGTACTGCTTTGTTCCACTTCAGTGACCACCAAATTAAAGTACACTTTGTTTGAAAACAAAACAACAACCAAAAAAAATGTATACTTTAATTTGATGGAACTAAGAAAAGAAAAAACTTTGAGGTCATGTAGTTTTTAGAAAGAGTACTTTGGAACAGTTTCTGGGTCTCTGTCATTCTCTCTCCCTAGGTAAAATTTGTGACTCTTGGGAATTTCCAGCATGAGTTCAGATACTCAGATTAAATTCTGATTGGGCAACATGGTGGCTCGGTGGGTAGCACTGTCACCTCACGGCAAGAAGGTCCCAGGTTCAATCCCTGGAGTGGTCAGGGTCCTTTCTGTGTGGAGACTGAATGTTCTCTGCGTGGGTTTACTTCGGGTACTCCAGTTTCTTCCCACAGTCCAAAGACATGCATATTAGGTTAATTAGGTTAACACATACTAGTGTGTGATTGTGTGTATAATCGCTTTGTCCTGGTGTGAGCATGTGAATGGCTGTGTGTCTGCCACCCAGTGGTGGATGGTACTCTGTCCTGGGTGTTGTCCTCTCTCCCTTCCCTGCACCCCATTCAGTCCCCCAGGGGGCATATTGAGAGTACGCTGTGCACGATTGCCTGCCGCTTCCCATCTGATTGATGTTAAAGGTGTAAGTTGACTGTAAAGTCCCATGAATTAATTTTATCATTTCATCTGCACTGAATTTAGAGCTCATCCAGCACATTGCACTTTGTAGGAGCTATAAACAGTCATTGCCTCGCCAGCCTCCCTTTTTTCACAAAGTTCTTAAGAACCAGCTTAAAAAATAGGCTTGTCAAGTTAACAGAGAAACTGCAAAGTGTTTTGTCCTGAAGACTTTCCTGAACACTTACACTTTCTTAGAAAGCTGTTACTATAGTAACAATACCATATTAGAGTGAGCAAATCCCCTCCTTGTATCACAACCTTATCATGGTGGAGGGGTTTGCGTGCCTGCATGACCCCAGGAACTATGTTGCCTGGGGCAATAGCCCCTAGTAGGGTCTTCTAAGGCAAATTGGTCCTGCACGACAGGCCAGACAAAAAGTGATCCAAAATAGGAGAATAAAACATGGGTTTGGTGTCCCTTGACTGGAATAGGGTCACCGGGGCCTCAGCCTGGAGCCAGGCCTGGGGTAATAGGTCCTAGGCGATCAGCTGGTGGCCGGACCTTCACTCATGGAGCCCGGCCAGGCTCAGTCCGAAGGAGCTACATGCGTCCACTATCCTATCGGCCCACCACCTGTGGGAGAGGCAGTATTGGGGGTCTGCTGCATTGTGGATCGGGTAGTGGCTGAAGGCTGGGGTCATTGCATTCTGACCCTCGGCTACTGAAACTGTTTTTTGGAACATGGAATGTAACCTCTTTGGTGGAAAAGGAGCCTGAGCTGGTACACAAAGTTGACAGATACCAGCTAGATGTAGTGGGGCTCACCTTGATGCATGTCAAGTTGCCCAGGGTGAGAAGTGTACGGCAGGAGTCGGGTTGCTTACAGCCCCCCGGCTCGGCACGTGTGTGTTGGGACTTTCCCCAGTAGATAAGAGGATAGCTTTCCTGTGCCTTCAGTTCAGAGAATAGGTGCTGACAGTTGTTTGTGCTTATGCACCGAACAGCAGCTTAGAGGACTCAGACTGAATGGAGTCCTTGGAAGGGATGGTGGAAGTATTCCTTCAGGGGACTCCAATGTTCTGCTGGGGGACTTCATTGCTTATGTGGGCAATGACAGTGAGACCTGGAAGAGCATGATTGGGAGGAATGGCCTCTCTGATCTGAACCTGAGAGATGTTTAGTTATTGGATTTCTATGCTTGCCACAGTCTTTCAATAAACAACACCATGTTTGCGCACAAGAGAGTCCATAAGTATACATGGCACCAGGACACCCTAGGCCACAGTTTAATTATTGTAATTGTATTGTTGGGCTTGCGGCCATGTGTGTTGGACAATCCAGGTGAAGAGAGGATCAGAGCTGTCAACTGATCACCACCTGGTGGTCAGTTGGATTAGATGGCGGGTGAGGTTGCCGGACAGACTTGGCAGACCCAAACATGTAGAGAGGGTTTGCTGGGAACATTTGGAAGAAGAATCTGTCAGAAAGATCAACTCCCACATCCAGCAGAGCTTTGACTGCATCTCAGGGGAGTTTGGGGACATCAAGTCTGAATGGGCTATGTTTTGGGCCTCCATTGTCGATGTGGCTGATCAGAGCTGTGCCCATAAAGTTGTCGGTGCCTGTCAGGGTGTCAACTCTCATACCTGGTGGGGGACACCACTAGTGAGGGAGGCTGTCAAGCTGAAGAAAGAGTCCTATCAGGCCTGGTTGGCTTGTGAAACTCTGGAGGCAGCTGATGTGTACCGAATGGCTAAGCAGACAGCAGCTTTGGCTGTCGCTGAGTCGAAAACTCAGGTGTGAGATAAGTTCGGAAGGGCCTTGGAAAAAGACTTTCAGTTGGCTCCAAGAAGGTTCTGGCAAACCGTCAGGTGGCTCAGGAAAGGAAAGCAGTTTTCCACTAACACTGTATACAGTGCATGTGGGGAATGTGGGTCATCAAAAACATTCTGATTTTCTCCAGGTCCCTGCATGAACACTAAGTGCAAGTACAAAGGATGTAGCAATGGCTCCTGGAGAAGCAGCTCTTTTTGAAGGCAGAGAAGTGTGGCTTTCACATCAAACAGGTCTCCTTGCTTGATTTTGAGCTCAAAGACCCAGATGGATCCAGCCAAGGTTCGAGCCATTGTTGACTGGCCCCAGCCAGCCTCCTGCAAATATACTCCAGTGCAGGAGTTCTACAGGCAAGTCATCCAAAACTACAGCTTTGTTGTGGCTCCCCTCATGATTCTAATTTCCCTCAAGCCTGCCTTCTCCTGGCCCTCTTCTACCAAAGAGGTTGTTTTGAGAACTCAAGCATTGCTTCACCTCTACACCAGTCCTCATCATCCCAGATGCCTCCAGAAAATTTGCGGTGGAAGTGGATGCCTTGGCTATGGAAGTGTGAGCCATCTCTGACCAGAAGCTCCACCCATGTGGCTTCTTCTACAGGAAACTATCCAAGATGGAAAGAAACTATGATGTCGGCAACAAAGAGCTCCTTACTGTCAATTTAGTTTTGTAGGAATGGAGACACTTGCTTGAGGGTACAAAGGTCCTCTTTGTGGTATAGAGTACATCCACACTGCCAGGGGACTGAACTCCCATCAAGCCTGGTGGGAACTTCAATTCACCTTCTCATACCACCCAGGGCCCACCCTGTACACCAAAGTCTGATCCACTCTCCCAGCAGTTCCAAAAGGGGAGAGCTCTGCCCCTGTGCAGGGTGATCAGGGCCTTGAAATAAGACATCAAAGACAAAGTCAGGCAGTCTCATTCTGACTCCCCAGCTCCCAGAAGATGTCATGTGAACTGCCTAATTCATACCCTGACACCTCCACTTCCAGAAATCTAGGAGAGTGCCAGACCCTTGCCCTTCTCTCCAGCACCCTGCAGGCAACCCTTGTCTGTTCCATGCTGACCCTGGTCACACATCTCCCTAGGCTTTCCTATGTGCCCGGGGGGGGGGGGGGGGGGGGGGGGGGGGGGGGGGGGGGGGGGGG
>JAOVVH010157075.1:0-11985 GCA_028566435.1 Scorpiodoras heckelii | reverse complement strand
AGCACAGTCACAAGCTTTTTAGCAATCACAAGCTTTTTAGCAATCACAAGCTTTTTAGCAATCACAGGCTCTTAGGCGCTTGCAGGCTTTTTAGTGATCACAGGCTTTTAAGTAGTTGCAGGCTTTTAGACAGCTGCAGGTTTTAAGAAGTTGCAAGTTTTTTAAGCAGTCACAAGTCACAAGGCGAAAAACCAGCTGCCTCTCCCATCTCTTGTAGATCTCAATCATGTACAGCATTATCGTGAATCATGGCACCGATATGATAGTCCCATTTCCTCCTTCTGCAGCTATTGTTACCTCATCCATTGTTAACGTATCCATTATTAACGCATCCATTATCGCATCACTTTTAGAAGCTGCCACTTCCTGCGTGTTCCTCTCGATGATAGATTAGTATGAATTTTTTTTTTCTTCCATGCTTTGATTCTTCAAGTTTGACTTTACAGACCTTGCTTTGTAAACAGGGGCATTGTCGTCTGGAACAGGTTTGGATCCTTTAATTCCAGTGAAGGAATTTGCAATGCTACAGTATACCAAGAGAGCCTATACAATTGTGAGCTCCCAACTTTGGACAGCTGACAGTTTGTGATTTTCAGGTGTCCACCGTTTAATTATCTTCCTCTTTATCCCACTAGTCGGGGTCACAGGGTGCTGGAGCCAATCCCAGCATCATCGGGCGAAGGCGGGGTACACCATGGACAGGTCACCAGTCCATTGCATGGCCAACACACACTCACACACACATTCACACCTATGGGCAATTTAGAGTGACCAATCAACCTAACATGCCTAACTGTGGGAGGAAACCGGAGTACCCGGAGAAAACCCATGCAAGCATGGGGAGAACATGCAAACTACACACAGAACGGCCCGGACTGGGAGTCAAACCCGGATTGTCTTGCTGTGAGGTGACAGTGCTAACCACTACACCACCATGCCGCCCTGTCCACTATTTAGTAAAGATAAATTTTTATAAACTCAGGTACTCTTTGTGGATACAAAAATTTTCTGAACTAAATAGTTTTTCATTAATCCCACATTTAATCCTGTGTATGATTTATCAATAAATTAATTCATGTGTAGCTTTAGAAATCATACCCCATATACACTGTATTGCCAAAAATATTCGCTCATCTGTCTTCACACGCATATGAACTTGAGTGACATCCCATACTTAATCCATAGGGTTTAATATGATGTTGGCCCACCCTTTGCAGCTATAACAGCTTGAACTCTTCTGGGAAGGCTTTCCACAAGGTTTAGGAGTGTGGTTATGGGAATTTTTGACCATTCTTACAGAAACGCATTTGTGAAGTCAGACACTGATGTTGGACAAGAAGGCCTGGCTCGCACACTCCGTTTTAATTCATCCCAAAGGTATTCTATCAGGTTGAAGTCAAGACTCTGTGCAGGCCAGTCAAGTTCTTCCACACCAAACTTATCCATGTCTTTATGGACCTTTCTTTGTGCACTGGTCCGCAGTCATGTTGGAACAGGAAAGGCCATCTCCAAATTGTTTCCACAAAGTTGGGAGCATAAAATTGTCAAAAATCTCTTGGTATGCTGAAGCATTAAGAGTTCCTTTCACTGGAACTAATGGGCCAAGCCTAAATCCTGATAAACAACCCCAAACCACAATCCCCCTCCACCAAACTTTACACTTGGCACAATACAATCAGACAAGTACCATTCACCTGGCAACCACCAAACCCAGACTCGTCCATCAGATAGCCAGACGGAGAAGCATGATTCATCACTCCAGAGAACATGGCTCCACTGCTCTAGAGTCCGCAATGTGCTTGGTGGTGTAAGGCTTGGATGTAAGTGCTCGGCCATGGAAACCCATTTCATGAAGCTTTAAATGCACTGAGCTTGAGCTAATCTAAAGGCCACATGAAGTTCAATTCAATGATTTGGATGGGTGAGTGAATAATTTTGGCAATATAGTGTATCTTACATTACATTAATAACATGGTCTCATACCTAAAATGTACACTGATCAGCCATAACATTAAAAACACTGACAGGTGACATGAGCAACACTAATTATCTTGTTACAATGGCACTTGTCCAAGAGATGGATTTATTAGCAGGTGAACAGACAGTTCTTGAAGTTGATGTGTTAGAAGCAGGACAAATGGGCAACCATAAAGATTTAATGACATTGACAAGGGCCAGATTGTGATGGCTACACAACTGGATCAGAGCATCTCCAAAATGCCAGGCCTTGTGGGGTGTTCCCAGGTATGTGGTGATTAGTATGTATCAAAATTGATCCAACGAAGGACAACTAATGAACTGCTATCAGATTCCTGGGTGTCCAAGGGGAGCGAAGGCTAACCCCTCTGGTCTGAATCCACAGAAGAGCTACTGTAGCATAAACTGTTGAAAAGTTAAAGTTATGATATGATATGATAGAAAGGAATCAGAACACACAGTGTATCACAACTTGGTGCATATGGAGCTGCATAGCCACAGACTGTTCAGAGTGCCCATATCTACCACTGTCTACCACTGAAAGTGTCTATAATGAGCAAGTGAGCATCAGAACTGAATTGGGGAGCAATGGACGAAGGTGGCCTTTTCTGATTGATTATATTTTCTTTTATATCATGTGCATGGCCTGGTGAAAAGATGGCACCAGGATGCACTATGGGCAGAAGGTACACTGCTAGAGGCAGTGTGTTGCTCTGGGATGTTCTGCTGAGATATGGATGTTACTTTGACATGTACCACCTACCTACCTACCTCCTACATACCTACTAAATACCATTGTTGCAGACCAGGTACACCCCTTCATGGCAATGGTATTCTCTAATGGCAGTGGGAGAATAGCAAAAGCTATTCAGCAATAGTTTGAAGAGCATGACAAATAGTTCAAGATGTTGACTTGGCCCCAGATCTTAATCTAGTAAAGAATCTGTGGGATGTGCTACACAAACAAGTCTGATCCATGGAAGCTCCACCTCATAACTTACAGGACTTAAAGGATCTGTTGCTAATGTCATGGTGCCAGACACCACAGCACAAAGACTTGTGGAGTCAATCCCTTGACAGTTCAGAGCTGTTTCGATGGCACAAATAGGACCCACACAATATTAGGCAGGTGGTTTTAATGTTATGGCTGATCGGTATATACACCTCCTGCCAATTATTGTGTAAGTCCTCCTTATGCCACCAAAACACCTTCAACCCACTGAGACATGGACTCCACAAAACGTCTGAATGTGTGCTGTAGTTTCTGGCACCAAGACATCAGAAGCAGATCCTTTAAATTTGTAAATTCCAAGGTGGGGCCGCCATTGGATTTGTTTGTCTAGTACATTCTACAAATGTTTCATCAGATTGAGATCTGGGGAATTTGGAAGCCATGTCTACACCTTGAACCCTTTGTCATGTTTCTCAATCGATTCCTGAACAATCTTTGCAGTTTTATGCTGCTGAAAGAGGCCACTGCCATTAGGGAACACCGTTGCCATGAAGGGGTGTATTTGGTCTGAAAGAATGTTTACTTATTGGTACATGTCAAAGTAACATCTGCTTGAATTCCAGGACCCACGATTTCCCAGCACAACATTGTCCAGAGCATCACATTATGTCCACCAGCTTGCCTTCTTCCCCTTAGTGCATCCGGGTGCCATATCTTCCCGAGGTAATTGGCATACAAGTACATGCCCATCCACATGATGTAACAGAAAACATGATTCATCACACAAGGCCACCTTCTTCCATTGCGCCATGGTCCAGTTCTCATGATCATGTGCTTATTCTAGGTGTTTTCAGTGTTGTACAAGGTTTACCATGGGCACTCTGAGTGGGATGCAGCTAAGCAGCACCAAACACAGCAAGCTGTGATACACTGTGTTATGACACCATTCTATTACAATGAGCATTATTTTTTTTTCTGCAATTTCTGCTAGACCAGACCAGACAGGCTAGCCTTCAATCCCCATGCACATCAGTGAAACTTGGCTGCCCATGACAACGTCACAGGTTCACCTGTTGCACTTTCTTGGACCAATTTTGGTGGGTAAGAACCACTGCATATTGGGAACACCCCAAAAGAGCTGCAGTTTTGGAGATGCTCTGACCCAGCTGTATAGGCAACAAAATTGAGCCCTTGTCAAAGCTGCTCAGTTTCTTACACTTTCCCATTGTTCTCACTTTCAACACATCATCTTTAAGTGCTCACTGTTATTCACTGCTTAATATATCCCACTCCTTGACAGCTGTCATTGTAGTGAGATAATAAATGTTATTCACTTCACCTGTTAGTGGTTTAAATGATATGTCTGATCACTGTATGCAATGTAGACTAATAATTAAACAGTCTACCTGCATGTGTATGTATGTGTATTTGTGTGAAGGGGATTTTAAAACATGTGTAGTTAATACCAAACAGATAATGCAGTATTATTTGTCACCCATCTTTTTTGACACACTATATTAAAGTGAAGCCATTCATTCATGTGCATTTATACACAGAATACAGACAATACTCATTACCCGTCAAGGTTTTTAGTTCTGCCACGGATTTCTTTACTGCAGGGGTGTCCAACCTTATCCAAAAGGGCTGGTGTGGGTGCAATTTATTTCTTAGCGTCAAGCAGGAGCCACACCTCATTTCACTGTCTTCAATCAATAGATCTAATCAATGGATCTTGACATTCAGTAGTGTGTGGCTTATGCTTGGTTGGAAAGAAAACCTGCACGCACACTGGCCCTTGTCAGATAAGATTGGACACCACTGCTTTACTGGATTAAAAACACACTACAACTCAAGTTATAATGAAATGCCTAATGATATTAATTAAATAGAAATTATAGTGACTAATACAATAAAGGAAAGAAAGAGAGAAAAATTGAAAGAAAAGTTGAATGATAACACAGGAACAGCTACTTTAATTAATGACTCAACCCAAACAAGGGAATGTTTTATAAATGGTGAACTAATTTGCAAAACATATGTACATTAGTCAACTAATGTAAACTTGAATTGAAAAACAGGACAATGTGGCATTTTGGGCCTAAAGTATTGATTAGGTAAAATGTGAGTATATCTAAAATCTTTTTCTATACATATACATATGAATGGCCCGAGAGGGGAACAAGGCACTTTTCTGTAATGTCTGATTTTCTATATGGTGAATATTTAAGTTCTGAGCCCCCCTTTCCTTTGTCCTTCTAGTTCTGGAAGGAGAGGTAATCATGTCCATATGTGCAGTGGTGGATGAAGTACACAAATCATGTACTTGAGTACTACCCAAGGCAAAATATTACTTGAGTAAAAGTAAAAGTCCTCTGTTTAGATTTTGACTTGAGTAAAAGTACAAAAGTATTTACCTTCAAATGTACTTAAGTAACAAAAGTAAAAGTACCATGATTTACTATGGCTTTAATGTCCTATTGTCATTTTGGTAAAAAGACTCTTGATTATTTGACTCGTTTTAGGTAAAAAAAAGTCACTCTTGGTATACCAATATTTCAATACAATGTCATTAATTAGTCCAACACTCATATCTATTAAAAGTATCATAAAGCATGAAACACTGAAGGTAAACTTAGTCCATTAGTTAGAACAGAATGGCTGTGAAATTACACTTTGCGAACAAGCAGTTTTAGTTACAAGATTTACTTTAATAATAATAATAAAAAAACTTTACTAGCATTTTCATAGCATTGTAGACCTTTGTTCATAAACAAACTAGCTAAAACAAAAAGATTAACAAAAAAGGCATGACAATCACATGCATGTGTACATACAGTATTTCTCTATTATCATCATGAATTTACTGACCAATTTAGAACCAGTATGGTATATTAATTAACTTATAATTTGATGTGATTGACAGTCAGTGTTTGCATTAACCCCATCCTGCTATACCTTCAAAGGTAACATAAGCATAATGTGGTTATTTCAAACCCAGTTGTATAGTCTGTTAACATGAGTCATAAAACAACATGCCTGAATTGGAACAATGGTGACAGTCAAAATCATTAGTCATTTCAAGCCATTAATTGTGCTTTTGGACAGAGGAGGCTAGTATGCTAGTTTTAAAAAGTGCTGAGAGGGAGCATCATCCCTGATTTTAACATGAGGAGGCTGTTTATTTTCATTTATTAAACCTGTTGACTTTTTCACTTTAATCTTACGACTTTAATCTCAAAATATAATGACTTTACTGCTGAAATATCAGGGTAGCACAGGCTAAAGAACAGTCTTTATATGCTGAAAGTATAGGAGCAATCCTCTGTATAGCTATCATGCTCTGCATATAAAATCAATAAAGCCAAATTTGTTTTACACATAATTCGCAATATCAGAACCTTTAGCTGAAAGCTTCAAATATTATGAACTACTGTAAAACAACTACCTTAACCTACTTGTCAAATGGAAACGGATAAAATGGCTCAAGTCTTTAATGCAGTCTTTGGTTGTGCATTACCAATACTTCGTAGCTTACTAACTAACCATACATACAATGATCATTTCAATGTCAGATCTATTTTAACAAAACACACAAAGAAATTGAGCTGCTGTTAGATTAACTTACTTACAGAAAATGACCCGAATGAAAATGCCTTACCTCTACATGTTTCCTTAGATTGGAAGGGCAGGTTCTCGTTAGATCAAATCTTATGGGGATGAGGCAGGCATAGAAGGCACTTAAAAATGAATGACTCCTGTTTCTTCTCATGTATTTAAAATGTCACTTAAATAGTCCCAGGGGAGCTGTGGCAAGTTTGGGATTTCTTCCATTTGCACTTCCGCTGGCACGCAACAAAGTGTGCACTGTAACCTGATTGGTGTGATTACGCACTTCTTTCATTTTGAAATGTACTTTTTTTTATGTACGCATGAGACAAAAGTAATGACAGATTTCTCATAATGTAGTGTAGTAAAAAGTAAAATATTTGACTTCAAAATGTAGTGAAGTTAAAGTAAAACTCGCCCAAAATAAAAATACTCAAGTAAAGTACAGATACACAAAAAAACTACTCAAGTACAGTAACGAATTACATTTACTTCATTACTGTCCACCACTGCATATGTAGTATTTTCATCTACCCTGTGGAAATGTAATGTAACTGAGAGGAGATCATAGACCTGGCCAAAACCTCTCCAAGCATACCATGGTGCTTGATTTTGATACCTGTTTTTTTGTAATAAAACATTTTATAATCAAGAAGGTGTCAGCGGAGAATTTCATCTTCACAGCATCGCTACACAATACACAACAACAGAAAACAAAACAAGCACCAAGGCTGTGTATGAACAGAAGGGAGGCCTTCTGTGAGGAGACACAATGACTGGACATTGGATTCAAAGTTCCTGTGTCATGTGATCATATGCACATTGCTATGGCACAAAGACAGAGTCACAGATAAATCTGCTTTTTGCACAGAAGTTTGGGCCTGTGGCTCAACAGCTGACACCAGAGGGATCCCTCTAGTATAAATAGATTAGAGAAGTTTGCATGCTCTCATTGGCTTTGTGTAGAAGCTTAAACAGATCAAGAGTCCAAGGCACAAATGTTCTGTATACCACTTATTGATGTAGGCTTTGATTTCTGCTTGTGATCTTTGATGATATGCGCAGAGAATCAAGAATTAAACACAATACATGGTGAGCAGATAATAAAACAAACAAGCAAAACAAAACAAATCAACAGACACTTAACAATGAACACAAAGTAGCAAATGAAAACTGTAGTTATGAATGATGAGAAGCTTTGTCTTAAACCAGGCTGAACTTTTAGGTTTCTTGTGGAGGTCACTTTCTGGTTTCTTCTCGGCTACTCACGGGCTGACCTGAACTGCCCTGACCTCTTCCTCCTCCCAACTAGCTAAAAAAATAAATATTCTAAAAAATTAAAGAATAAACAGAACATATTTATTTCAAGCCCTTGTATTTCCCAGGAGATGTTGCTTCGCTCTCCTGTTGCTTGGGGGCACTGTGGGTTCGAAAACATAATCACTGTCAAATTTGCAGGAATACGTATTATTAATGGGACTCCATATTAAGATGATTTTTATACTGTCAGATTGTGCATGTGGAGGTCTATAACCTGGTGTCACATAAAATGATGAAAAATGTTGATGTCTTGGCATAGTTTTCTGTTTTCTACATCAGATCCTTGGTTCTGGGAGCAATTTATGGTCCTTTGGGAATTTGAAATCCTTTGAGGTAAAGAGACATCCATTTCTGAGACTGTCTACGATTAGGTTGGGGTAAGGTTGTACTTTGAGTTAATTGCTTTATGGACTTAGGAGAGAGCTTGGCCTGCAGCTCGAAGAGTGTTACTTCTTGCATTTGAGCATGCATTGGAGTTCTGTTTTATGTTCTAAGTTTCCTGTGTCCCTGCACAGCTGTTACAGGTAGGATCAAACAAAGGGTCCTATCTTTACCATGCAGGGAAGAGGGTCAAAAAGATGGAATTTTACCAGCTCAAACAAACAGGGTTGAATGCAACCATTATGCTACAAGAATTACGCACAATTCCCCTGCCATACTCACCAGAGCATATGGTTGCTTTGACCCATTCTGGTTTTTCCACTCTGCTGCATCTTGATGATGTAAACACACACATCTCTGGCAACATGTCTGCACAACACATTCAGTGTGGGCTATTTAAGATATGTGTCTGATTAGTATTAAGCATTAAATATCAGTAAAATGTTTACAAAATGAAAATTTTCACCCACTCAGACTTTACTTCCTTGAACAGCATATCCAGTGGCTGTGAATGAATGTCACAATTAATTTCCACAATGTTTCTCTAAGATATTTATCTATTTACAATAAAGTGACCTTGTTAGCATATATGGAGTTATGTGGACTTTATTTGACCTAGTGTGGGCATTTTGAGGAAAGTGAGTTTTTGGTGGTTTTTGAAATAAAAAAAAATGAATAAATGAGTCAAAGAGTTGCCTTTTCATTTATAAGTTTAGGATAAAGTAAAGCATTAATAACTGTGTGTGTGCGCGCGCGTGTGCGTATGTGTGCGTGTGTGTGTGTGTGTGTGCGTGTGTGTTTCGGGAATATTATTCATTTGACATTATAGTGTATGTTATTGTTTGATACTGTATGTTCCTTTTGAAACTGCTGTTGTGCACAAAAAGAACTTTTATATTTGGTACCCATGATTGACTAAATGTTTAGGTTTTAGCCAGTTAGACCTTTGCCAGAGAAGTTTTTTTTAATGCTGTCTTGCAAATCAAAATGTGCATTAAAGCCACAATTAACACGCGATAAAAAATGAATCATGCTTTTAATGCGGGTTACAAAATGAATCGCGCCATTAATTTTTTTAATTGCTGTTTTAAGGCACATTTTGATTTGGGTTGTACATGCAGGTAGGCATCGTAGGGCCATTGAAAATGTTGTTGCCGCCTCATTATTCACTTGACTTTATTTGATAAAAATAAAATATTAAAGATGATTGATGTCTTTTCATTTTTAAAATTTATAGGGAACTATACAGTATGTAGGAAGCTAGGAAACATGGGTATATAACATTGGTGGACGTTTTGTTGTGCTTCTTCTACATGATTGGCTGATTCAGCTTTACCTCAGAGACCCACCAATGCAATGGAAGGGAAGGAGTTTGCGTATGTGTTATGCAGATCTATCACCTTTGTTGTCTCCATTGCTCATTAAACTGATGTAACATACAAAAATATAGCAACCTAAAAAGAGCTACAACTTCTTTGCTCTCCATTGTTCCTTTCTATCTTTAGCAATGTTTATGATAGCTAATGAGCTAATGATAGCTAACGATCTAGGATATCCCAACATTCAACACAAAAGATCAGAGCACTGCGCACAAGAAGAGACAACCAAAAATACTGTGACACCTGTCACTGTGTGTGTGTTTGGGGGCGGGGTTATGCCTTTTTGTATGTGTTCCCAGCATGCCTTGCGGGCTGGTTGTGATCTACCCTAAGCGGGAAGGGTTTACTTCGGAATGTGTTGGGGAGGAAAAAGGGGGGCTGATTGACTCCTGCTCTGACCTGCTGTGTCAGACATGTTCTAAAAGAGCAATAAAATCCTTTGTTGGGAACATGTCACTTCTGGCTGGTCCTTACGCTCTACACACCGCCACATTTTGTGTCAGAAGCAAGCCTTCTACGGAGTCTCTCCCTACCGACGGCGGCTGGAGCCGAACCCAGGGCGATGGAAGCGGTCTACACGGTGAGCCGGACAGAGCAGTTAAGCGTACTGTCGGGAGTGCGCGCACTATCGGTGCTATGTTTTGATGGTGCCGGGACAAGCCAGCTGGTGACATCAGTGTGAGGAGGAGCCGGGAATGGCCGGAGCGTGAACACTGAGACGGCCCTCTTAATGCACGTGAACTCTCCGTTCAGAGCCGGGAGCACCAGCTGGGTGGATTGCGAGGCACAGACCGACGTACTGGCGAGGCACGAGGGATGGTCTGACAGCGAGACGGCGGCACACCTGCGAGTGCTGGTTAAACTGATCCGGAGGACTGCCATGATCTACGGGTGCTTATGGACGTGCCTGCGCGTGGGAGACGCCTATACAACGCTGGTGATCGGGTTTTCTCATCGTGTTGGTTTAACACTACATGGACTGTTCATTTGGCCAGACGACGGTAAGAGCTCTCCTTGATACGGGCTCACAGTGTTGCAGATTCATCCGGATGTGTTAGAGCATGCTGTAGGCAGCCAGTTTGTTGTAGTTAATGTACATGCTAGTTTAATATCTATAGAATGTTAATCTCTCTGGTTTTGTAATGCGTTGTTAATTTTGGGGAAAGTTGTGTATTGGGTTCGAGGGGGCAGAGGGCATTTGGTCATCCACCGTACCACCTTGCACCGTTCGGACCTCAACTGGCAGCCTGTGGACACTGCACAGACTTTCAGAACTCACTTCTGCCTGTTTCCGCCCGGCCTCAGCGGATACGGAGGCCGCCACATCTTCTGCGGGACTTGTGCAAAAGGACTGAGAACCGTTCTGTTCACTTTTTTCTTGGGGGAAATTTGGGGTGGGTTGCCGGGACGTCTGACCCTTGGGGGTGACGGCTGTCACTGTGTGTGTGTGTTTGGGGGCAGGGTTATGCCTTTTTGTATGTGTTCCCAACATGCCTTGCGGGCCGGTTGTGATCTACCATGTGCGGGAAGGGTTTACTTGGGAATGTGTTGGGGAGGAGAAAGGGGGGCTGGTTGACTCCTGCTCTGACCTGTTGTGTCAGACATGTTCTAAAAGAGCAATAAAAGCCTTCATTGGGAACATGTAACTTCTGGCTGGTCCTTACGCTGAACACATGCTGCCACAATACAGTACATTACAAAATTAAAATACATCACCCACAGTTCATAGATCTTTCATCACATTTATTTTAAAAGTGCCTACAGCATACAAAAATAATCTGAACAGTGTTGTTTGATTCATCATGCTAACTACTGTCCTCTGTTGATGACATTGCAGGGCATCCAAATAGAGCCGTTTTAGTGAATGAGTTCCCTATGAAGAGCCATTGGGATTCTGTACCCTGTGCAGTGTCTCTCACATGTCTCACATGCCTTGCTCCCACCTTGTGGTTTAGGATTGGTTGGATGGACATTTCCAGATGCGCATTTAAATCTCATCAGTCTGCATCAGTGTTGGAAAATTCCCTGGAATTTTCCCTAAACTTCTTTAAAGAAATCAGTCTGACAGGATGAGTCTCTCTTCTTAATTCAGTTTAATCTTGCAAGAGGAACACACACAGTCCCCTGACTGAGATGTTCAAATCATACATTGGTTACAACGGTTTTTATATGAGTGATGACAGATAGGATTAACATATTGATGACTTATTGGTTCGATCAACACTTACGTACTTAGCGATAACATACTTTTAGCACTCCATTGGTCATATTATAATGACGTACATGTGGTTACATGATAACATACAAAGCATATTCTTAAGAAAAACTCCTGACCTTAAAACACCTTTGAAAACATGTCTAAAATAGCTA
>JAOVVH010157014.1:0-11994 GCA_028566435.1 Scorpiodoras heckelii | reverse complement strand
AGCAGCGCTCCGGTGTCCCAGAGTACCACAGCAGCAGATTGTGAAGAAAAGGAAGCAGTGCCGAGTGAATAGACACTACAAGCTAAATAAAACGTATGCTATTTGTTACAAAGTGTCATAAAGCAGTTTGTGGGGTCTGTACACAGCAGGTCAACTGCAATCAACAGTTGACTGTGAGTAGTGTAGCTGTACGTCAGCCTGCATGAAATGCACGACATTTATATAAATATATAAACTTTCACTTGTTGTGTAAACCATAATTAATTAGCATTGTTCTTTGTTTTTGCAAGTAATTTTAAATATTTTTGTTGTTATAGTTTTTATTTCACAGCAAATCTCATTTGGATGTAAAATCATACATTACAATAGTATATCAACTAATACTACACATTAAATACTATCAACAAATAATCATTAATACAATGTATTATTGTCTTTCTGACATTTTATGACTTATTTTAACTAGATGTATTAATAAATGTATTGATTTGTACTGTATGATATAGTAAATATGCATGCAAATTTATACGGTCAAAATGACAACTGTGGTCATTCCAATAGTTATGGAATCCTGGCCTTTCTAGTGTTAAACTACTCTGACAGTTGTCAGCACACTCCCTGCCTGTTTTCTCTTGATACCCCACTTTAAAAGTTCACAGAGTATATTAACTTATTCATCCGAAGACAAAAGTAATACTACCTCAGTTATGGGTCTGAGGAGTAACCTCACAGTCCCATCATCACTGATTTTCCCTTCCACTTTGCATATCTTTCTGTCCTTGCTTAGAAACACTTGGGCGACTCTACCCATGGGCCATTCATTTTGCCTCATGTAGTCCTTTATGAGCATAACAGTGCCTGGTGTGATGTCCAGCTTGTCAGATTGCCATCTTCTGTGCACCTGAAGAGTTCAGATATTGCTTTTTCCACATGTCCCAAAATGAACTGGCCACTGATTTCTATATAGATTTTTGCATTTGAAATCCCTGGGAGAGAACACGATAGGATCCATATTTTTGTGTCAGTAATGTAGTAATGTGGGTCTTCAGGATCGTTTCAGAGTGGAATCAGAGGTCTTGCATTTACAGTGGCCATCACTTCTGCCATCAGCGTAGTAAAAACCGAATGTGTGAGTCTGGAGGCTCCAATTTATAGAAGCATAGAGTCCAGTATTCTTCGAGCAACGCTGATCATTCTTTCAAATACTCCACCAATATGTGATGCATGGGGAGGATTATAGAGCCATGTACAGTGCTGTTCAGAGACGAATCATTCTGCTTCTTATACTTTAAGGTTGGAGGGAATTTCCAATTTGTGACATGCTCCAACAATGTTTGTCCCTGGCTGGACCTAATAGTCTTGATTGGTACATGCACAACAATGAATCTCCTTAAGGCATTTATAAAGCTTGAAATATCCATGGACTCAATGATTTCTATAGGAATACCCCTAATGGACAGACATGTGGAAAGAACTGCAAATATTTTACTAGTAACACCACCACCACGTGCACGGTGTGAAAAAAAATTTCCATGGCCCAAACACGTCTAGGCCAACGTGGGTGAATGGAGGCTTTGTGCTAACTGTGTCTGCAGGTAAGTCACTCATCATTTGTATTTCATATCTGCTGCAGAGTTTATGACAGTTGACAGTTGTAGATAAGACTTCTTGTGCATCCTTTGAGTCCTACGAGCCAAAATCCTGTTGAACTGATGGCGCTCTCTGTGATGTGACATCCTTGATTTTTTGTGGAAATGGCGGGCAAGAAGAACAGTAATGTGGTGATGACCTGGGATGATAACTGGTCTCTTCTCTTCCCAGCCAACATCTCATCACTATGACCACCTACCCTTATTGAGCCATCTTTGTCAATGAAAGGATTTAAGTGTTCTGAGTTCTTGTACACTTTTAATGATTACTGCTGTTGCCCTTGTGTGAACATCAGCTGAACTTGATTTACGACAGAGATGCCATCCTTTGCCTTCATGTTGATCTGCAGCCTTATTGAACTGCAACATGGATAAGGCACTTGACAGCTCACTTTAATGATCTCCAGGAGGAGAAATGCTCAATACGCTGTACACCGAGTGGCTTGGCTGTAACCATGGTTTTGAGTTTTACCTAGTTCAGGACGAATCTCTACATCAAGTGCAGGATTGACAAGCTCATGTGTCTCCGTGCAATGCTTAAATTTCTCAGGTTGTGCTAAGAATGCTTTTCTCGTGAGCCATGTTGTATCTTTGAGTTGGGTTGCAGTAACCATCTTGTATCACAGTCGGCTGGGTTGTGCTCAATAATTACGTAATGCAATTGCTAGGGAAGACAGTATCTCCTTATGCGTTGGACCCTATTGCTGACAAACAGATGGAATCTTCTCTTTTCATTGTAGATGTATCCTAGGACTATCTTCACTATCTGTGAAGAAACTGTCCAATTTTGAATCAATTTCAGTTGTGATGAATATCTACCGCAAGCACTGCAGAAAAATGTTCTAAACCTGGCATTTTGAGCTCTGAGCCAGCTTTGCTTTCCTCAAGACAAAACCAAAGTGATACTTTCCAGATGAGTACAACATTCTCAAATAGGCAACAGCAGCTATCGTTTGAACATAAGTGTCTGTGCATACGCAGAGTTCCCTATGTTGTGTTTCCAAACAAGAGATTTGTGAATCTGGACATGAAGATGTTGTAGTTCTTGAAGAGAATCCTGCCATAAATCCCACACTTGTTGTCTTTGAGGTGGTAGGGGTGCATACCAGTCTTCAGCATTTGCAGTCAGCTCCTGAAGTAGGGTTGTGCCTTGTATTAGAGCTGGAGCAGCAAACCCTAATTGGTCAAATAAGCTGTTAATTGTTGAAAGAATTCCACAGCGAGTGAAAGGCCTTTTTTCATTGGATACCTGAAAGGCGAATTTATCATCTTTGAGATTCCAAGTGACTCTGAGTCACGTTGCTGGACAGGCAGTGAGTCAGCGCTGAAATCAAGATCCTTTAGATCATGATCTCTACTTGGAAATGCTTCCATGACTTCCTTATTATTAGAAACTATCTTGTGTAATTGGAGGTTTGAGCATGCTAGCATTTCTCGAAAGATTGACGGCAGCATCTACAGTGGCCTCAACTTCAGCCCATCGTTGATGTACAAGTCGCTATCCACAGACTCCTTCGCATCTGTGCTAAAATCATCTTCCTCCTCCAAAGCAGCACATCTGAGACTTAAAAGCCACAGCACGGCAAGGGCTGTTTCCAAATACATGCACCTTCATTTGACACTCCGCAATCTGGCCATTGTGCTTCTTATCCTGGATCCAAAAAAAATTGCAGGAAGTTCCTGTGTTTGGGTCTTTCTGCGAAACAGTGAAACGTGTTGAATGTCTGCCATAAATGCATTCCCAAACCTAATGAGCACTGCAAGCAGACTATTTGTTGATGTCTGGACCCTTCAACAAAACTTCATTCAGAGACAATCCAGGGCACTGGAGTCAAAAACTACTTGGATCTCTTTTGGCTTCTTTGGGTGATACACCCCAAAGATTGGAAGATACCAACACTCGTCCTCCTTACTGAGTGGTAGGGCCAATTCTGCATGTTCACATTGGAACACTTTGCCCATGAATGCGGAAAAAATGGTCCTTCATCTCATTTTTTGACTTACAGGATCACTGATGTGAAACGATTCAAAACCTGAATCAGATCGTTTGGAAGATGGCATCTTTGAGTTTTAAAAGGCAGAGGAGCCACACACCTGTCATGAACATCTCTGTAAAAACTTTTTTAAGATAATTTCCAGAAACATCCTGTCCTTCAAGGAAGGTGCAATCCTTTCATTGTCCCTTGTTATTGTGAATACTGCTTGGCCAGTGAGTTCTCTATTTCTTTGGGCAGTTGAAAGGAAATATTGCCCTGTGCAGTTTCATCATATTATTGCCTTATAATGTAATGGTTTGGGCATGGCTTAAAAACTGTCTTATGGCCATTCTCTAGAGTGTTGGTGAACAGTGTATTGACTGTGTCTGTTTTCCAGACACCTCCCAGATAGACGTTACCAACAATGACCCAAGTCCCAAGTCCAGTTTTTGAGCATTGGGAGCATGATGCAGCCCATTTATTTGCTCATGTACCATGAGAATTCTTATTATGACCCTCCCAAGCAACATCAGAATTGGACTATCAGGATCTACATCCAGAATCTGTCTTGCCAGTGATTGAAGATGTTCAAAGTGAAAGAAGACTCCAGGAGTGGCTATTTCTTTATGGTTGTTAGGAATCTTATCACATTTGATTAGTGTGGGTAGTGGTATACTAACATGTCCATCCTTAGACTCCATTTGGAAACCTTTTGCTCATCTTCTTGAGTTGCTGACTGTGCCTGTGCACGTCTTCAGCAAATAAGGGCAGTAAGTGCTACTTTGTGTTCCAAAGAGCTAAAAAGAAAGTCTGACTTCACTAATGAATGTTTACTCTGATCATTGATGATTGCATATTGATGATTGACCTTTTTCTTTGGCTGGTACTAAAGACTTTCACTTAACCGATCTTTGAACAGCACTTTTCCCTAAAGTATTTGCCACAAATGTCTGTGCACGTTGCTGTCAAAGCTATAGAGCTTTCGATTTCCTTGCATATCTGCCTACCATCGAAATCGTGATGTGCATGCGCAAAACGCCTCGGTAGGACCGCTCGATGGTAGGACGAATCGACAGAACACTGGCTCATATACATCTTTTAGTTGTGTGATGGAATTTTGAGCTAACTTTCTCTTTTCAATGATGAGTTAGGGCTTGTAGCGGTTGTGCTGCGCTACTGGGACCGCTGTAGCTGCTGGGTCTGTACTCTGACTCTCTCCAAGGAGGAAGCTGCCGCACCGTATGCTGGGTTTTTAAGTCCAGATTGTGCTGACTCGTTTCCAGTTCTCTGCAGTGCTGCTGTTTTGTTTTTGTTTGATAAGTATGCTGTTTTGTCTTCTGTCTTATTTTATTGTTTGTTTTGCTTTGATCTGTGCTTTATTTCATATTTGATGTCTGATTGTGTTGCTTATTTGCTTTAAATTGTCAGTTTTTTCTTTATTTATTTGGTAGGCTTGGTGCTCTCTTTTGGTGTCCATAATTGTTTTTTTTTCTTTCTTGGCTGGACAAGAGCTGTGGGCCAAATTGGAAGGCAGACGGATTTGGGTTGTGGGATCTCTTTTCATCTGTCGTGTAGTCTGGAACACTTCGGGTGTCGTTTAGGTGTGGTCACGTGTGGTGTGTAGTGTAGGAAATTCCCTTATTCTCCTATTTTCCTCTGCTGTGGTAAGCTCCTCACCCTGTTCCAGATTGCTTTTGTTTTATTAAGTTTTCAATGCATTGAATAGAATATTAAAGTTTACTAATTATTTTAAGCTTATGACTGTTTAAGAAGGTGGCTTTGCCCTGGCCTGTTTGTTGCAAGATTTTAATACATTGTTAATAAATCTTGAATAGTGGAAGTACGTCTCTGGCCTCCAAGTGTGTTTGAACCTGAGTGTCCTTTTGTTGATTGAGTTTTAAGTACCAGGTATAATTCCTAGGGGTGAAATTCCCCTAGGTGGCGTAGTTGTGCACTTTCCTTTTCTCTTTTTTTCTTCTCCCCGTGCCACACATGCACACCATACATAAATGTTTTATGGATCTGAAGGGGAAACCCAATACACCCTCTACAAAGAACATATGTTTTTTATTTTGCTATACGTTAGTAAATAAATAGTCAGTAAATAAATAGTATGCTATAACATGGAAATACTTTTAATTTTTATCACATAGAAAGCAAAATAAATTGTGCCACCTTAAAGCTTTGAAAAGTGCATCAGTAAATAACAGTCCGTGTAAAATAATGATACCGGAGCTGTGCAGTAGTTTACAAAGCAGGAGTGATAGGATATTACATGAATTAAATGAAGCCTTGAGGCAAGTAATTTGTCTCAAACATTTTTTTGTAATCGAATTATTCGAGTTACTTGAATAATCGTTTGAGCCCTAGGTCAAACTCTGCAATCATTGTCAGTTTTCTATTTTTAACATTTTCTAGTTTGTGTAGTTTGACATTCCCTATGATAAAGTGATCCTTGTCTTCAAAATCATTTTGAATAGATTTTAAATATAATGACAGAAACAGAACAATACTGAAATTTGATAATTTATATAAATTCAAAATGACCACAAATCATCCGGCATTTCATTTGCTCTTTCACCAGAGTAAATAAAGAAGTTGTAGTAAGTGCAGCATCTGTGGTTCTAAAATAATGTAATGCTAAAAATCTCAAAGGACTTGCTGAAGTAACACTGTGGTGGCCGGCGGGTAGATCTGATTACACAACCAGTGTTTAACTAGAGGATCTCAAAATAAGGTTACATGGTGGTTAGAATCATCTGTACTTATGCAAATAGTACCTAGATAGGCAATGGGCAACAAGGAAGATCACTAGGTTTTGAGAAACACCCAGCGTGTAGGAAGTAGCCTCATTGTTCACTCTGAAATATATATTAAACACTTTATCTTTTTCATTGTACATTTCTAGTATTTGGTAAACACTTTTGTTAAATCCATTTTTCTGAAAAAATGTCTAATAACAGCAAAATTTCTTTGTGTTTAAAGTTAAATAAAATGCTGTTCTTTAAGATGAAATAACTGTTGTAGCCTGAAGAAGAAATGAACTGTAACGGATCCACTGTATTCTAAACTGTTTAATAGAAAACACATTAGTCTCATTTGTATCACTAATTTCTGATTTCTATTTATCTTTTCCTCCTGTTTCTCCTCTTTGTCCTCCTGTTCCTGTTCTCTTAGTGGTCAACTGCAGTGGAGATTGTGTTCTGCTGAAAGAATCTGGTTTTGGTTATGAAATGGCTTTGAGCTCAAGTTTCTCTTCACTCAAGTGATGTTGCGAGAGACACACCCACTGTTTGGCTTTTTCTCATGATATAATTCAAAGTTTTTGCCACATGTCAGAAATTTACCCAGTGAACTACAGTGTCTGGATAATGTTATGCTGCAAATTCATAGTTTCATAGTGGTATAAACCTGCTGCCTATGCATCTAAAATAAAAAAGTGATGCTTTTAGCAGAAAAAGTTTATTGAATATGATTAATTAATTCATAGCCTTTGAAGACTAACTCAGTGGTCAGCATCATGGACCATGAGATTTTCAGCACATTTCGAGTGCACTTCATATCCATAGAAGATTTCATCAATCCCAAGATGGTGATGGTAACAAGTGACTTGTTTTTGTACATAAAACCAGGCAAAAGACATAAAACCTGGTAAAACATGGACAATAATCAATACAGTGTAACAATAAGTCTTACCATAAGAAATATAGTTTTATGCCACAATTTCTCTTTACTTCCACTAAGGTGTATGAAGATTACCCTCTTGACTAAAACTGTTCCCACACTGTTCTGTATGGAAGCACTTGTGCTGTTTGAGACTATTCTGCTGACTAAAACTCTTCCCACACTGTCCACAGATTACCCTCTTGAGTAAAACTGTTCCCACACTGTTCTGTGTGGATGCACTTGTGCTTTTTGAGGGTACTCTGAGTAAAAGTCTTTCTACACTGTCCACAGTGATACGGCTTCTGTCCTGTGTGGATTCGTTGGTGAATATGAATACCCTCTCGACTAAAACTAATTATATTTAATAATTAATGTAACAGAAAATCCTCAATTCTTGTGTCTTCAAGAGTTTGTGCTTTCCATTTTAACATGACAAGCAGCATTATGATGTCTCAATTTCAAAATGAAAAAAAGAAAATATGGTGATGAAATGACTGTTTATAACTATACCATCATTGAACAGTTAATCACTCCAGTGTTGAGAAATGCACATTTTTACCAAGTAAATGTGAACATTAGGTTTATAATATCTGGAGCCTTTGCCAGAATTCCCTGTAAATGAGCCATTATAGGAATAACAACTTATGCATTCATTCATTAATTACCTTAACTCCTTATTCCTGTCACCAGGGTCATGGGAGAGCCGGTGCCTAGCCAGCGGCATAGGGCGCAATGCAGGATCAACCATAGACAGGGCACCAATCCATGGTAGAGCAAACATACTCACACATTAGGGGCACTTTAAAGGTACCAATTAACCTAATATGCATGTCTTTGTACTGTGGGAGGAAACCGGAGTACCCGGAGTAAACCCGTGGACACAGGGAGGACATGCAGACTCCACACAGATAGAACCCAGACCACTCCACCCAGGGATTGAACCCAGGACCTTCTTGCTGTGAGGTGACAGCGCTACCCACTGCGCCAAGGCTATCGCGTGTTTGTCGAGGGTTCGACTATAACTGTTACCAGTATGTGCTGCCTCTAGCGCCAGTTTGAATCCTGTCTCAGACAAGTTGGATTTTAAAATATAAAACGAAATAAAAAATATAAATGTCCAACATAATAAACTGAAAATCTCTACAGTGATGTACAATTAAAAACAACATTAATTTCATCCAAAATCACCGTTTTGACTGCCGCTTTACTCCATTCATTAAGGTTTCTATACATCGTGTGAATGACTCAAAGTGAATGACCAAAAAAACTTTACTGAACTTGTTGTGTAAACCAATAGGCACATATCCCAAATATCACACATAACTTCATGGCCCAGTCCAGTAGATTAGGCTATTGTGATCACCTGTGAAGTGTTATTCCAAGACTGAATATTATTTAACATATAAAAAGTCCTGAATACTCATTTTTAACTTGTGTGTGTGTGTGTATGTGTGTTTAATTCTCATGTTTTTATGCATAGAGCTGCCCTTATTTTAATGAATATTTTAAAGCTTCCTTTGTTTTAATAAACTTTCTGGAGAAAAACATTTAAATTGATAAAAATTCACCATTCAATTAAACACTTCAGGTTGTATATCCCAATTAACAACTCATTTACTTTTTCTAATTTAGGAACAAACTTTAGAAATTGAGATAAATGCCCATTTATAAACTAATACTATTTAAGATTTATGTTAGATTTATGAGTATAGTATACTATCCATGTTATGTCCTATATGTAAACATCTAAAACCATTTTTACAATTATATGGCTATTATACTTAAATATGTAGTATGTAAATATTCGTATGTAAATATCTTTTATCTATAATAAATTGTTATGTGCCGCCCAGGGAGTTGGACCCCAGTGCAGCGCACTGGCCCAATTAGGTCGGCACGATAATGCCCGGAATACACACGAGCCCCTTTTAAAAGAAAACCTCATATAAACAGAATAATAAATATGAGATGTGTAAATGATGGAAATAATCGGCAGACGTGGGGTGCGAACTCAGCACCTCACGAAGTACAGCCTCCAGACGCTCCCGCTACACTATCTGCAAGTGCGGAGATAATTAATTACATAATTAAATAAATATTTTGGCCACAACATGTCAGAAATTTACTGAGCGAACTACAGTCTCTGGATAATGCTTTGCTGAAAAATCTCTCCAAATATCCAATTGTTTTGTATTTTGAAAGAGTCTCAGTTTAACAATTTGTGATTAGAAATGAGAACCAAATAAGTTCCTCTAAAATGTTTAATGCAGAGACATCTTCAAATGTGATTTCATAGTGGTATAGACCTGCAGTCAGAAGAGCTTCCTATGCATCTAAAATCAAATAAACTGAGGCTTTTAGCAAAAAAAGTTAATTAAATCTGATTAATAAATTCATGGAACTTGTAGACTTGTTCAGTGGTCATCATCTTCGTCCATGACATTTTCAGCAGCTTTCCACAGCACTTGTTCTCAAAAGCCTGTATTTTTCATTCTTCCTATTTTCTTAATGTCCAGGCTTCACATCCATATGTCAATAATGGTCAGACAAAGATTTAATCAATATAAAGATGGTGATGGTGCCAAGTGACTTGTTTTTGTTCATAAAACCAAGCAAAAGATATAAAACCTGGTAAAACATGGACAATCAATAGTCATGTGTAACAATACGACGTAAGAAATATAGTGGGTATGGAAAGTATTCAGACCCCTTTAATTTTTGACTCTTTGTTTCACTGCAGATATTTGCAAAAATCAAAAAAGTTCATTTTATTTCTCATCAATGTACACTCACCACCCCATCTTGACAGAAAAAAAACAGAAATGTAGACATTTTTGTAAATTTAATAAAAAAGAAAAACTGAAATAACACATGGTCATAAGTATTCAGACCCTTTGCTGTGACATTCATAGTACTAGCTCAAAAGGGTGCTTCTACTCAATACTGAGCAAAGAGTCTGAATACTTATAACCATGTGATATTTCACTTTTTCTTTTTTTAAGAATTTTTAAAAAATTCTACATTTTGGGGGGTTTTGTCAAGAATGGGTGTTGAGTGTACATTAATGAGAAATAAAATGAACTTTTTTGATTTTAGCAAAAGGCTGCAATGAAACAAAGAGTGAAAAATTTAAAGGGGTCTGAATACTTTCTGTACCCACTGTAGCTTTATGAAATAATTTCCCTTTACTTCCACTAACGCCCACAGAGATACGGCTTCTCTCCTGTGTGGATGAGCTGGTGTGTCTGAAGATTACACTTTTGACTAAAACTCTTCCCACACTGTCCACAGTGATACGGCTTCTCTCCTGTGTGGATGCGCTGGTGTGTCTGAAGATTACTCTTTTGACTAAAACTCTTCCCACACTGTCCACAGTAATACGGCTTCTCTCCTGTGTGGATGCGCTCATGCAGTTTGAGTCTATTCTGACAACTAAAACTCTTCCCACACTGTCCACAGTGATACAGCTTCTCTCCTGTGTGGATGATCTGGTGTCTCTGAAGGTGACTCTCTATACTAAAACTCTTCCCACACTGTCCACAGTAATACGGCATCTCTCCTGTGTGGATGCGCTGGTGCAGTTTGAGACTACTCTGATGACTAAAACTCTTCCCACACTGTCCACAGTAATATGGTTTCTCTCCTGTGTGGATGCGGTCATGCTGTTTGAGACTATTCTGATGACTAAAACTTTTCCCACACTGTCCACAGTGATACGGTTTCTCTCTTGTGTGGATGCACTGGTGTGTCTGAATATGACCCTTTCGACTAAAACTCTTCCCACACTGTTCACAGTAATGCGGCTTCTCTCCTGTGTGGATGCGCTCATGCCGTCTGAGAGTATTCTGATGAGTAAAACTCTTCCCACACTCTACACAGTGAAATGGCTTCTCTCCTGTGTGGATGCGGTCATGCTCTTTGAGACTACTCTGATGACTAAAACTCTTCCCACACTGTCCACAGTAATATGGCTTCTCTCCTGTGTGGATGCGGTCATGCTGTTTGAGACTATTCTGATGACTAAAACTCTTCCCACACTGTCCACAGTGATACGGTTTCTCTCCTGTGTGGATGCGCTGGTGTGTCTGAAGATGACCCTTTCGACAAAAACTCTTCCCACACTGTCCACAGTAATATAGCTTCTCTCCTGTGTGGATGTGGTCATGCTGTTTGAGACTATTCTGACAACAAAAACTCTTCCCACACTGTCCATAGTGATACGGCTTCTCTCCTGTGTGGATTTGCTGGTGTGTATGAAGATGACCCTCTTGAGTAAAACTCTTCCCACACTGTCCACAGTGATATGGCTTCTCTTCTGTGTGGATGCGCTGGTTTGTTTTGAGTTGACAACTTTGAGTAAAACTTTTCCCAAAATCTGAGCAGCGGTACATCTGGAAAACATAAAAATATGGACAAAATCTAACATTATTTAAGCATCTTTGATCATTTTATTTTGTGAGAAGGTTATTGGAAACATTTCATACATTACTGTATTATAGCATGACCAGCAAAGTCACCCAACTTTAATATTTTGAGTACATCACACCTTTTAACTGTTAAAATGTTTAACTGTTGATAATTATACACTGCTCAAAAAATAAGGGGAACACTTAAACAACACAATATAACTCGAAGTAAATCAAACTTCTGTGAAATCAAACTGTCCACTTAGGAAGCAACACTGATTGACAATCAATTTCACA
>JAOVVH010156964.1:0-11999 GCA_028566435.1 Scorpiodoras heckelii | reverse complement strand
ATTGGCCACAAAAGGAGGCCCTACACCATACTAATAAATTATTGTGGTCTAAAGCCAGGTGTTTCAGTTTCATTGTCCAACCCCTGTATATATATATAGCTTCTATAGTTTGTGAACCCTTTGGAATTGTTTATATTTCTGCATAAATTTGACCTAAAACTTCATCAGGTTTTCAAATGAAAATTTTTTAAATGAGAAAAGTATCACATCTGTAAGTGGAAAAATTTTGTGACCCTGCACATTAAGTATCTGGGCGTTGCTGCCATTGAATTTGAAGAGGACGTGTCCCCTTCACATTTCATAATTATTCGTTTGGACCCCCCACATTTAACATATAATATTAGCTCACCCAGCGCTGTTTCTTTTGCTTCGTGAAAGAATCCATGATTGATAGGAGAAAACACATACCACTGAAAGTTCACTCTGCATTTTCCGGGTTGCCTACAGCAACTTGCCGCATGTTAAATGAATGTGGAACAAAGTTTCTGCTCTTATGTGTAAGATGTTGTTTAAGTGAGAAGATGTTTTCTGTTTGTGTGTTAAGCCACTGTTCAAGTATCTGCCCTTATGTGTAGAGATATTGTTCTTTGTTCATTCAAAGTGCCTAGACTTGACTAGATACTAGAAGCAGGTGTAGGACTCATACACAGATATGATAGTGTAACAATGTAAAAAACAAAATTGCTGATGGTCAAATGATGAGGATGGGCATTTTTGTCGGAAATGAGTTTTGTAATATGACAGTCAACTGGACTTGTGAAAATTAGAATGGGAAGTGTGATTTTATTGTTAGCCCATAGACTCGGTGTTTGCTTTGAGACATAAACTGCAATAAAGCTTGGAGCCGTCTTTCTCTTTATTGAAAAAACTCAGTGTTAGGTGTTTTCATTAAAAATTTACTCATAGAGTACTTTAGTATTTGGCATTTAGGAACCACACCATCATCATTTGGGTGACACTGGATAGTGCAATAATAAATAATCCCTTAGAAAAATCTGCAATTGTAACCAGTAAATTCATTAAAGTGGTAATCTTTATGCTGTCCATGTGGGGCCATCAGAGTATGGTAAAGAGGCACACAGCAAACTCTGCCATGGCTGAAGGAGGAACAACATCATTTAAAACACGATCCTACACTTCACGATCATCAGCAGGATCTTCTGCAGCAAAAGCCAGAGCTAAAGCTGAAGCTGCAAAAGCACCCCTTGCATATGCTGAGGAAGAAATTACTTTAAAGTTAGAAAAAGCTAAGCTTGAAGCAAACATGGAAATACTTAACTACAAAAAAGAGACAGCTGCGCCTATTGCTGAAGAAGAAGTTCTTGAAGTTGCTTGTGATTTGGGCAGTAAAAAAGACAGTTGTCGCTTAAAGTTAGACTCTATGCCTTCTTTGGAATCTGCACAACACACTGGACAATATGTTCTGGATCAAGCCAAAATCAGAGTGACAGAACTTCTGTGCGATGATGAAGCACCTGTGAAAACAGAGCCTAATCCCAGTCACAACTTTTTAACCATAGCTTTAAAATCCGAAGCCAAACTGTTTATCTTAATTTCCAGCAACACTGGTTTGTCACAACTTACCCTGCAGCAATCTCGTGACGTCAGATTTGAGGATAACAATGTAACCCCTGTACATCCAAATTTCATCTATCCCAAACCACCCAACACCAATTTTGATGACACAAATGTAAATGACTTTGTCTAATACCTTGCTCGTCGTGAGCTTGTTGCAACTGGTTTGATTCAATTCAACAACAAACCCAGAACTTTAGAGCCTGGAAACGCTCCTTCCTGACAGCAATCAATGCCTTGAGCCTATCGCAAAGCAAGGAGATGAATCTTCTACTAAAGTGGCTAGTCAAAGAGTCGGCAGAACATGTTGAACGAATAAGAGCAATACACATCAACCGTCCAGAAGCAAGGTTGACAATGATATGGGACAGACTCGAGCAGACTTATGGTGCAACAGAAGTCATTGAAGAAGCTCTATTTAAATGGCTTGACACCATCCCAAAAATAACAAATCGAGACTACTCTAAGTTGACAAAACTAAGTGATCTGTTGATGGAGCTTAAATTGGCAAAGGATGAAGGAGACTTGCCAGGCCTTTCCTTCCTTGATACTGCAAGAGAGGTTATCCCAATAGTACAAAAACTCCCTTTTCGTTTCCAGGAAAAATAGGCTTCAGTGGGTGCAGCACACAAGCGACAAAAGCAAGTTCCCTATCCTCCATTTTCCTGTTTTGTGGACTTTGTCAGTCAGGAGGCTAGTATCAGCAATGATCCAAGTTTCAGCTTCATCTCTTATACTGACACAGCTCCTAGGACAGAGAAAATGCTTTGGCCAAACAAACAGAGAGAAAGAGCTGTACACAAAACTGAGGTGTTTCTAGGAGGATCCTCTGACACTGGCCGACCTCCTACAAAATGTCAAGACTGTGATAGACTGTGTCGTGCATTATGAGAAAAGACAATTGAACAACACATATGGCAAAAAACTGTAAATCCAAAGTACATTGTACTGAATGCAAAAGTAAAAAACATCACACAGTACTTCACCCTGGACCTGCACCCTGGATCGAAAAGGTGGATCCCCCTCCAGAGTATGGTGGAGAGGAGGAGGAAACTGAAACTCAACCTGAAGTCATAAACAAATGTACTGATGTCTGCGGTGGACACCAGACAGACCGCTCCTGCTCTAAAATTTGCCTTGTTAAGGTGTATCCAGCTGATCAAAGACACAGAGCATTAAAGCTGTATGCCATTTCGGATGAACAGAGCAACCAGTCGCTAGTTTGCTCACAGTTCTTTGATCTGTTCGGTGACAAAAGTCCAAGTGCCCCTTACACTTTGAAAACATGTGCTGGAGTAAAGGGATCTACAGGTAGAAGAGCTAATGGATATGAGGTGAAATCTCTTGATGGAAAAGTTTATATCCCATTGCCAAGCCTCATAGAATGTAATGAGATTCCTAACAGCAGAGACGAGATCCCAACCCCAGACGCAGCTTTTCATCAGCCTCACCTAAAGTCACTAGCACACCAAATCCCCGACATTGACCCTGAGGCTGAAATCATGCTCCTCTTAGGTCGAGACATTATCAGAGTGCATAAAGTCCGCAAATGTGTGAATGGTCCAAACAACCTACCTTACGCACAGAAGTTAGATCTTGGGTGGGTCATTGTGGGCAATGTCTGCTTAGGTAATGTCCACAAACCACACACTGTCAGCACCTTCTACACAAACACTACAGTGCAAGGTCGACCCTCTCTCTTTCAACCGTGCCCTAATGTGTTCCATGTCAAAGAACGATATAGTGACATCCAGGTCACCAATCACCTACCACACTCTCAAGAGGAAAACATCTGTGATCCTGACCACCTTGGATGCATGGTGTTCAGTAGGACCAAGGATGACAACCAAGTGGCTCATTCTATTCAGGACATACAATTCATGAAAGTAATGGAGAAGGACCTAAAATAGGACTCAAATAACAGTTGGGTGGCACCCCTGCCTTTTAAGTGTCCATGTCAAAGCCTCCCCAATAACCATCCTCAGGCACTAAAATGTCTCATGTCTCTCAAACGTAGCTTCGAAAGAAATCCTGAAATGAGAGACCACTTCTTCAAGTTTATGGACCAAATGTTCAAGAACACTCATGCTGAGATAGCCCCACCTCTCAGTGAGCAGGATGAACGGTGGTATTTGCCAACATTTGGTGTGTATCACCCAAAGAAACCAAAAAAGATCAGAGTGGTGTTCGATTCTAGTGCCCAGTATGAAGGCGTGTCACTCAACGATGTCTTGTTGACTGGGCCGGATCTCAACAGTACACTACTTGGTGTGTTAATTCATTTCCGTAAAGAAGCAGTTGCCTTTACCACCGATATAGAAAAAAATGTTTTACAGCTTCTTAGTCAGAGATGAAGACAGGAACTTTCTACGGTTTTTATGGTTTAAGGACAATAACCTCTCAGGAGATGTTGTGGACTGTCGTATGAGGGTCCATGTGTTTGGTAACAGCCCGTCACCTGCTGTGGCTATGTATGGCTTACACCAGTCCGTATCATGCAGAGAGATTCAAGTCGACCCCGATGTCAAAGACTTTGTGATGCGTGACTTCTATGTCGATGATGGTTTAAAGTCCCTGCCCACAGTCGAAGATGCAGTCGACTTGCTCAAAAGGACTCAGGTCGTTCTATCCAAGTCAAACTTGAGGCTGCATAAGATTGCTGCAAACAACAAACAAATCCTGGATGCCTTTCCAGCCACAGACCATGCAAGCGAGCTCAAAGTTCTGGACCTAGATGGTGATATGGTACTAATACAACATAGTCTTGGACTCAACTGGGACCTCCAAACAGACTCTTTTCTCTTCAGTGTCTCAGAGGAAGTAAAACCCCACACTTGGAGAGGCGTTTTATCCACTATCAATAGTCTTTATGACCCTCTTAGATTTGTAGCCCCAATCACCATTCAAGACAAGGCCATACTGAGAGAACTAACTGTTGAAAACAGTGACTGGGATACTCCACTACCTGAAGAGATGGAAGAGGCCTGGGCATCTTGGAGATCTTCATTAGCAGAGCTGCATAATCTGTCCATCCCTAGACCCTACACTGACACTTCGCCAGCAGCAGCAGTCCAAAGAGAACTGTGCGTCTTCTCCGATGCATCGACAAAAGCCATCGCTGCTGTGTCTTATCTCAAACTCACAGAAGCTGCTGGGAACAATCACATTGGGTTTGTAATGGGAAAAGCCAAACTAGCCCCTCGTCCCGAGCACACCGTTCCAAGGTTGGAACTCTGTGCAGCAGTGCTTGCAGTTGAAGTAGCAGACTTAGTTTCAGCTGAACTGGACCTTCAGCTTGATGCAGTAACCTTTTACTCAGATAGCAAAGTGGTACTGGGTTACATTTATAATGAAACCAAATGCTTTTATGTCTACGTTAGCAACCAAGTACTACGTATCCGGAGAGCTTCCAATCCAGAATCCAGACCAGTGGTTCTACGTGCCAACAGACCAAAACCCGGCTGATCATGCAACGCGGTCTGTCGCTGCGGGCCATCTGAAACAGACTAACTGGCTGACTGGACCAAAGTTTTTGTCCCTATCAGAAACAAGTATATCTAAAAACACTTACAATCTGATTGATCCTGACTCAGACCCTGACATCAGACCACTAGTGTCTACCTTGAGTGCTGGCACTACTGTGAAGCAGGCATCAGTGTTGAGGAAATAAACCAAGCTTCAGCCATCATCATTCGGACAGTTCAAGAGGATGTCTATGGTCAGGATATCAAATGCATCCAAAGTAACAAGAAAGTTCCAGAAAGTAGTCCTCTCAAATGTTTGGATCCCTTTGTGGATACCCATGGCCTATTGAGAGTTGGGGGCCGTCTTCATCATTCAAGCCTCAATCAGAGTGAAAAGAACCCATTGATTGTTCCTGGGAAACATCACATAGCAGTTCTACTCATCAGAGAGTACCATAAACAGGTCCACAATCAAGGCCATATCTTTACAGAAGGGGCAATACGCTCAGCTGGATTTTGGATAGTCGGTGTAAAGAAGAAAGTGAGCAATGTCATCTACCAGTGCATAGCTTGCAGGTGACTAAGAGCTCCAGTCAGTGTCCAAAAAATGGCCAGCCTTCCTGCAGATCATCTCTCTATTGACCCTCCTTTTACCAATGTTGGATTGGATGTGTTTGGCGCTTGGAATGTATCCTCACATCGGACCAGAGGGGGTTTTCCACAGGGCAAAAGATGGGCCATAATCTTCACATGTATGAGCATCAGAGCTGTTCATATCGAAGTTATTGAGTCTCTTGACACATCCTCTTTTATCAATGGACTAAGGCGGTTCATGGCTGTGCGTGGCCCTGTAAAACACATTCGTTCAGACCGGGGCACCAACTTTGTTGGTGTATGCAAAGAGTTGAAGATACCCTCCAACATCGATCACTCAACAGTGAAGACTTACCCGACAAGACAAGAATGCAGTTGGACCTTCAATCCCCCACACGCATCCCATTTTGGAGGATCATGGGAGCGCATGATCGGTCTTGCAAGACGAACATTGGACGCAATGTTCCTTCAGCTGAAAGACAAACTTACCCACGAGGTTTTGACAACCTTCATGGCAGAAATTGCAGCAATAATTAATGCTAGACCACTTGTTCCCATAATGACTGATCCTGATGACTCATTCATACTCACGCCAGCCACTCTCCTCACGCAAAAAGTGAACATTCTGCCTGCCCCTGCAGGTGATTTTGGAGCTTCTGACTTATACAGGCACCAATGGCGACAAGTCCAGCACCTTTCCAACACCTTTTGGGATAGATGGTGTAAGCAGTTCCTTCCAACGCTGCAGCCACGCAGGAAGTGGTAATCCACTCACCCAAATATCAAGCTTGGATCTGTGGTTCTCCTGAAGGATACTCAGGTACATCGGAAGGAGTGGCCTCTTGGACTGGTGACTCAAACCTTTCCCATCAAAGATGGTAAAGTACGCCAGGTCGAGGTACAGGTCATTAAACCAGGAGGGACTACAGTCTATCTTAAACCTGTTGTAGAGATAGTGCTTCTCCTCCCAGACAGTAGATTAGATGTAGATGGTGGCATTTAATCCGCCAGGTGGGGAGTGTTCTGTTTTTGTTGTAGTCATTTGGGGGCGCTGTTTTCCACTTTATCTTTTGCTCATGTATATTGTGTTGTGGTCCCTTTAAGAAAGGTGAATGCTAGAAATGGGAGGTCATGTGACTCAAAAACCAGGAAATGTGAGAAAGTATGGCATTGAAAGCGGTTGTTTGTTATCCAAGTCCAGTAACCTCTGCATACATCTTATGCCTTTGGTAGCATCGTGGGTATGTACTGATTGTTCGATTGAGTATCTTTAATTTTAGCATCATTATTTTTATTAAATGATGGATGATTTCTAAGGTTAGAGAGTGAAGCTATATTCGAATACAGTTGCAATGTGATCAATGGCAAATACAAGTATGGGGACAATGAAAGCTTGTATGTAAACAGTTATACATATAAATAAGATGAATAGACAGCTAAAGTCTGTAACAGTGTAACAAAGTTAATTCATGACAGTTGTTGCATCTATTTTGCACTGTTTATTCTTTTTTGTACATTTTATATGTGGTCAATGGATTGATTACATATTTTGTATGTTACAGTTTCACCCTTTCTTTGCAACATCAATAAACCTATAGACAACGGGACAGCTGTCTTTAGAGTCTTGGTGTTAAGAAGGCGTTTAGCTGACTGTCAAGTTATATCCAGCACATATAGCAAGGGCAGTACCATTACTATTTAATCAGCTGACACTGTAAGATATAAGCAACTGCTTGAATCCTAGCAGATTTATTTTTATCACTGAATCTAGCCATGTTTTAATGCAAGACCACAGTCAAGGCAAAGAAAGTCAATATTCGATTTTTTTTTTCCTTAAATAGTCTACCAAGTTATGATTTGTGCAGTTTTATAAGGAAATTATCTGGTACATTTTACTGAGTGTCTTTGAAAATCTGCTGTAGTTTTTCTGGAAATCTTTACTGTTACATTGCTTCTTTTTACATTCTGCAAACCCCAGCAGTCCCTGTTGATTTCATTCCATACAACCCCTATAAGCAACCATCACTAAGCTGCAGTAAATCTGGAGCTAAACAACTTTCCATGTTTCCATGGCCAAAGCAAATGCACACAAGCCTAGGACAACACCTGGAAAGGCTAAATATTACCTAGCATTGTAAAAAGTTTGCCACCATTGTAATGTTTGTGATGAAGCATGATTCACTGTCTGAAATATTACAGAGAAGCTGGGGCTTAATTGTTGCAAAAGTTATTTCTCTCAATTCCAACTGCAAAGTGTGCTGGAAGAATAATCATTTTTCATTGTTTGTGTGAGAGCACCAGAAGCCTCATTTATCAAATCATTCATAGAACAAGATCTAAATTTGTGTGCAAGAACCACCAAAACATACAAGCAAATATATTTATCACAAATGTATTTATCACACATGGCAGTGGTAGCCCAGCAGCATAGGACTCAGAGTTGTCAATCTGAAGGTCAGGGCTTCCAGACCTTACAGACGTTGGGCCTGCAACTGTTGGGTCCCTGGGCAAGGACCTTAACCCACTGCTCAACCCAACCACCGAGGGGTGCAATGCACACACTGTGCTGGTTAATGGGAGGGTTGTGTCACAAACGGCATCCAACATAAAAATCTGTGTCAGATTAAGATGCAGCCCAAGGAGTGGGAGCAAGCCATTAAAAGGAGAAAAAAAATCTATAACATAAAATCTACAACCCAATTGCTGATGCCTAAAAGCTGCCAGGAAGTGCTATTCCAGATGGCTCACCATAAACCTATGAAGGAACATTTACAACAGGATAAGACACTCTTCTGTGTCATGGCCCATTTCTATTGGCCAGGCATTCACAGGGATGTTTGCAGGTGGTGCACGCCATGTCATGAAAGTCAGCTGGTGAATCTGCCAGCCACCCCAAAAGCACCATTGTGCCCTCTCCCAATAATCAAGGTCCCATTTGAAGGAGTCAGAATGGATCTCGTCAGGCCATTACAACTGTCAGCACAGGAGTACCACTTTGTGCTAGTCCTAGTGGATTACGTAAAGCAATACCCAGAAGCTACACACTACGCAATATCTCAGCACACAGTACTGCAGCAGCACTCTTCAATGTGATCTAACTGGGTCGGGATTCCAAAAGAGATCCTGACAGATCAGGGCACAACGTTTATACCACGCGCGCTGCACAAACTATATGAACTGTTTGGTATTAAATCAACTCTCACCAGTGTTTATCATCCACAAATGGATGGGCTTGTCAAGATATAATAGAACACTCAAGAATGCTAAAAATTTGAATAAGTAGCTCAAGTCCCTGTTGTTTGCAGTCCAAGAGGTCCTGCAAGCCTCTGAATATAATAATTAATAAATAAATTAGAGTGATTAAAGAGTTTAGTAACTTTAAGAAGAGGTTATTTAAGGTTAAGGGTTTGGGGTAAGAAAAGGGCACAGTCTTTTCAGTCATTTTCAGTAATGATTGGCCATGGGCCATCCTCAAATCGCTGATGCGATGAGGTGCTGAGGGCTCACAGCTAACCCAAAGAAGTGTACAACTGGGCAGGTGGAGGTTAAGTATGAGGGCTTCCACCTGGGTCATGGGCAGGTGCAGGCCCAGATTGATAAAACCACAGCGATTTTAGCCTGCCAGCGACCCAGGAGAAAAAAGGAGGTGAGGCAGTTCTTGGGGCTGGCTATTATCAACAGTTCATACCGAGTTACTCAATTCAATTCAATTTATTTATAAAGCACATTTAAAACCACAGCTGACCAAAGTGCTGTACAGCAGAATACCAAATAACAATCTGGACAGCAGAATAGAAATAAAAGAACATATTATTTATTCACTTCTTATATTAATAAGAGCAGTGGTGCCCAATCTTATCCACAAAGGGCTGGTGTGGGTGCAGGTTTTCCTTCCAACCAAGTAGGAGCCACACCTCATTCCACCTGCTTTTAATCAATGGATCTAATCAGTGGATCTTGTCTTTCAGTAGTGTGTGTCTTCTGCTTGGTTGTGAAGAAAACCTGCACCCACACCGGCCCTTTGTGGATAAGATTGGGCACCACTGAATAAGAGAAACAGAAGGAATGAAAAGATCACCAGGTTAACCACCTTCATAAGCCAAAGAAAAAAGGTAGGTGTTAAGGTGGGTTTTGAATTCCTCAATGGATTTGAATGATCTAATATCCAAAAGTAATGAATTCCACAGTCTGGGAGCAGCAACAGAAAAGGCACGGTCTCTCATGTTTTAAACGAGACTGTGGAACAGTTAACGATTTGTTATCAGACCAAAGTGTTGTTTGTGCCTTATACGGGCATAACATGTCACTTATGTACAGTGGTGCCATACCATGAAGCGCCTTAAAAACAAAAAAGTCAAACTTTAAATTTGACCCTATAGTTAATGGGGAGCCAATGTAAAGAGGCCATGGATTTCAGCATGGCAGTTAATTTGTTTATCAAATTTAAGAGCTGAATCAAAAATAAAACCTAGATTTAGCACCACAGGACAAATTAGGGAAAAGATGTTTCAAATTATCACCATTAGTTTGGGAGCTTGATGATGAACCAAAGATGACTACCTCAGACTTGCTTTCATTATGCTGAAGGAAGTTATTGGTTATCCACTGCCTAACTTCCTTCATACATTCAGAGAACCTATACAAAGAATGTTTATCCCCAGTTTTAAGGGGAAGATGTAGCTGGGTGGTAAGAAGTTCCAAATTCCTGAAATTTTTTTTCACAGGGGGGCCAAATATAATGAAAAAAGAACAGGACCCAGGATCAAGCCTTGTGGTAGACCATAGGTGATGGGAGCAGATGTAGAAGTCCATTTATCCAATATTCAGACTTCACCAGCCCCTTCACTGACCTCACTAAAAACGGGAAACCAGATATGGTCCAGTGAGTGCAGCAGAGTCAACGGGCTTTCAACCGGGTAAAAGCCTTTCAGTCTCTGTTCAGATCATGCCCTGATCCAATGGCTTCACCTCATTGAAGGATGCCAATGCACAGATCACCCATTGGTATCTAGGCCTCCAGCCTTGTAAATTCAAAGTGATCCAAAGACCAGGTGCACAAATGGCTGTGGTGGACTTCCTCTCCCACCAGGGGGGAGAGGGGGGATGCTGTAGACTCCCCGGCCTGTGTGAGCGGTGGGGATATGTGGCAGCAGGTGTGATCACGTGCAGATCTGGCAACAGGAGAGAGAGAGAGCCAGGAGCGGCAAAAAAGGTAAGCTCCAGCACCCGCTCCTTATTAATCGATTCTGACTGGCCTCTTTTGTCTCTGCATGTGTGTGCGCACAGTAAGCAAGGGGCAAAGTAGGAGTGCGGGAGAGAGGGCGGGGAGAGAGAGCCACAACCAGAGAGAGCTGAGACTATCAAGGTCAAGCTGACATGCCTTGAAAGCACAGCAAAGTCACTGTTTATGTTGATAAAAGTGCCTGATCTGTTGAGTCCTGAACCTGTCTCCCGAACTGGTGATGGTGTTACACTGGCAGACAGCTGGTAGGGAAATGCTAGACCTGTCTTCAAATTTTCTTTGAAATCTGTCCGTGGCTAAAAAGTTTAGAACAGAGATAAACAAAATCAACTAATATAACCATTATAAACAATAAAAAACAATAATACAATGCACAGATTAAAACAGACTAAATAATAGACATCCCATTAAAAGTTACAAATTACAAAGCTACTACTACTATTAATAATTATTATATGTTCAATTTATATAGTGCCTTTTAGACAAGAATGTTTAACATAGTGGTTACAAAAAAACAACAGGAAAACCCTTAGGGAGGGTAGTGTGAAGTGAAGATAAAGGTTTTTAGCTGAGTTTTGAAATAAGAGAGCAAAATAGTCACAGAGTGCTTTTGGCAGAGAATTCCAGAATCACACACAGATGCCAGTTTAATTCATGGGCAGTCAGAAATCCAGAGCCAGAGGATCTAAGGTTGTGGGAAGATGAATGAGCTCACTAAGGTAGGATGGGGCAAGACCTCATACAGTTTTGAAAGCTAAATATAGGACGTCAATACAGAAGCTAATACGTAGCCAGTGGGGTTGCTGGAGGACAGGGGTAATGTGTGAGGTGCGCTTGGTAAGTGTTAGGACACTAGTTGCAGATTTTTGGATGTACTGAAGGCAGCTGAGCAATGTAGCAGAGACACCATAAAAGAAAGCATTGCAGTAGTCAAGGCAGGAAAATATTAAAGCATTGGCCAACATTTTGGCATCAGTATCAGACAGAATAGGGCAGAGGCATGCAATATTGTAAAGATTAAATAAAGCAGTCTTGGTGACAGATTTAAAATGAAGTGAAGTGAAGTGAAGTATTGGCCTACTGTGCTTGCACACAGAGGAATTTGTCCTCCGCATTTAACCCAT
>JAOVVH010156910.1:0-12006 GCA_028566435.1 Scorpiodoras heckelii | reverse complement strand
GCTATAGAAATAAATTTGACTTTGACTTTGACTTTGACTCTTAGTTAATAAAAAAAATATCTACAAATCTCTTTTAACCCCTGAATCAGTTGCTTAGTATTAACACTTGTCATTTGATAATTTAGAACTTCCTGTTGTGTCCAAAAAAGTTCTGTTTGTCATGAAGTTTTATTCCCTGAAGTCTGAAAAGTAAGCTTCCCTGAGCTTTATGTAGAGAACACATAACCTCCTCACCTCTTTAAACCTCACCACATCCCCAACCCCCCACTTCTGATCTGTGGTGTTTTCGACTGACAACAATTAAGAAGGATTTCATATGAGTGAACATAAAAAAATCTACAGTTACTAAACTTAATCAATCATGATTTGTCATGTGATGTATTACTTCTTACATACTTATGAACTTGAGGTCATATTTTCTTGGTAGGGAAAAGCTCTCAGAATTCTCTGTTTCTCTTCACTTGTCTAAATATGATGTTGCCTTACATAGTGTTGTAGTGTTGAGGACACCTGAATGAAATTTAACAATAAAGAAAATTTATCATGGCAATATGCAAAGTACATTTTCACTGTGAATTGTAATTCTAATGGTTAGGATGCATTCATCTTAGTATCTTCTTAAATTATTAAGGGGATTGTCATGAATACCTTCTTCCATTTGAATATTCCCACTCCCAAGTTTTTTTTGACTGTGGAGCTCAACTTTCCATTGTATTGAGATAGACATTATGTAGACAGTGAAACATAAGTAACAAAGATGTTCTGCTACTTATGCTGGTTTACAATTGCATGCAGTTTGCACCATTAATCTTCTCAGCTTTGCACAGTTGTGCCATCTATTTGCTGTGACTCCTAATCTTTTTTGCTGTGGATGTGTATTATGTAGTTACTAATTTGTGTGTAAATACCTGTATTGTGTTGTTGTACTAAAACTTTGTTTGGACATGTAATAAAAATATGATCATTACAATGAAATATATCTATATAAAACAGACAGCCATGTGTGTGATGCTGTATGTCTACTGCATGTATTAGTATGTATATTCACATTCATGAATGCACTAATAAACCCAATAAAACAAATGAATGCTTTTTCAAAAATGGTGAAAATCTCTCTCTCTCTCTCTCTCTCTCTCTCTCTCTCTCTCTCTCTCTCTCTCTCTCTCTCTCTCTCTCTCTCTCTCTCTCATGCACACACACAAACATCACACCTCTGTTCTCTGCCCCTCATTGATTGTCATGGTGTTAGATTGGTGTCAGTGGAGAGAAAGATTTAGTGAGAGAAATGGGAGATAGCGAAAGTAAAGAGTAAGATTATCTACTCCAGAAATGGAGCCTCATAACACACAGCTCAGCTGGATCCCAGGGAAGGTGAAATCAAATCTGAGCCTACTGCTATCACATAAATACAGACTGCACAAAAACGCTGTGCACACATCGAATTGAAACCATTACTTGGCAGTTATTTAGCAACAATGCTACACAAACAAAAGATCAATCATCAAAATACAAAGCAACTAGAATACACCTCTAAAGAACACCTAAAATGTCATAACACAATTTTTCCTCTGTTTCACACATTCAAACCTGTTTAAAAACAAAAGATAACAGTATTAAAAATAGAAAAACATACAAAAAATAAAAGGAAAGGAAAAAAAGGAAAAGCTCTTAATAATGACACAGTCATTTCCAGCACTGCATTAGATTAATAGTTCTTTGATACCCACATTTTCTGAACATGAACAAGAACATGAGACTAATGGTATGAATTCTAAGCTGTACAATTGCATCTGAGACATCGGAACATAAACATTTTCTTTTTCTTTCTGAAAGTGTGGCTATGTAGCAATCTCAATGCAAAACTCTGTAAACAATCCACACAGGGCTTGTAACTCCATGCAAACATATAGCATGCCTACAGATTGCATGGATAATACACCCAATCTATCAACTTCTACATGACAAGCCTCAGCTTGTCCTGGCAAGTGTGAGCTTTGAGTGTTATCACATCCTTTTCCTGTATGGAAGCATTAAAAGAGGTTTGTATGTGTATACTGTGCTTAGTCACCATGGAGACCACAAACAAAATTCCTCACAGAATACAAACTGGCCAACTGCATGTCAACAAACCACTGGAGTTGGAGATATTTTCTTGTTAGGGGTATAAACTATTTTTGTGTTGAAGAGGAATGAGGGAGCTGTAAGGGCAAAGATGAAAAGTGAATGCTAATGTTCTCTACTGACATGTCTTCTCTGGTTTGAGATATGGGAAGAAAACACTGGACTCTACTAAAACAATCAAAGAAAAGGTAGGGAAAAGAGAACTACATGGAGAGAGAAATGTTTTTGCTGTCTCTTTTGAAATTATGACATACTCATTGGTTGTCATGTGACTGGTGCAAAGAGGAAACCATTTGTGTTTGTTGTTATACTTGTTGGTACCAATATTTTATTAGATCTGAATTATTACATTTCTTAAGCTATTAGATCAACAGAAAAAAACATCCTCACTATATACAATCTTCATTTTTTTCTTCTTCCTATTTCAGCTGCACCCATTCTTGGGGTTGCCACAGTGGATCATGTCCGCATTTTGATATGGCACAGGTTTCATGCCAGATGCCCTTCCTAATGCAACCATCCCATTAACTGGGCTTAGGCCCGGCACAATGGGTGCACTGCACTGCTCAGAGGCTGGGTTGAGCAGAGGGTTAAGGGCCTTGGTCCAGGGCCCAACAAAGGTAACCTGATGTTGGGGCAAACTGATGCCACAAATTTAGGAGTGCACAGTTTTCTAGAATGTCTATGTATGCTGTGACATTCCCTTCAGTTGAACTCAATGGACTTAGACCCAACCTGTTCCAGCAAGTTACTGCCCCTGGGCACAAAGTGGGCTCCATAAAGAAATGTTTTTTTCAAGTTTGTTGTGGCCCCAGTCATGACCACAACCCCACCGGACACCTTTGCGATGAACTGGAATGCAAATTATGTGTAAGACCTTCTTGCCTGACATCAGTCCTCAACCTCACTAACACTGTTGTAGCTGAATGGGCACAAATCCCATTTGTGCACAAATCTGGAAAGCCTTCTCAAAACAGTGGAAACTGTCATAGCAGCAAACAAGCATATTAATGCCCATAGTTTTGGAATGGTATATTCAATAAGCACCTATGGACGTGATGGTCAGGTGTTCACATAGTTTTGGGGATGTACTATAAACACAGCAGACATACAGTATATGTACACATCCCTGTTAAAATGGAAGACTGTTGTGATGTAAAAAATGATAAATCATGTCATATGTCCACTTTTACTGTGATATAGCAACCAACGAAATTCAAGTGAAATACAAATAGAAATGGGCGGCACGGTGGTGTAGTGGTTAGCACTGTCGACGATCCAAGACAATCCAGGTTCGATTCCCAGTCCGGGCCATTCTGTGTGAAGTTTGCATGTTCTCCCCGTGCTTGTGTGGGTTTCCTCCGGGTACTCTGGTTTCCTCCCACAGTCCAAAGACATGCATGTTAGCTTGATCGGTCACTCTAAATTGCCCGTTGGTGTGAATGTGTGCGTGAGTGTGTGCTGGCCATGCGATGGACTGGCAACCTGTCCATGGTGTACCCTGCCTTCTCCCAATGACGCTGGGATTGGCTCCAGCTCCCCCGTGACCCCAACTAGCAGAATGGATGGATGGATGGATCTAATACTAATTAACTAATACTAATTAACTAATACTTGGGCTGCAGCACTATTTTTTGGGTAAATGTCTACAGCATAGCACATCTTGATTTGGGAATTTTATTTCACTCTTAAAATTCAAAAATGCTCAAATCTGTTTAATTTTTAGGGGGATCTCTTGTGCACAGCCCTCTTCAAGTCATTATGCAGGATTTCAGTAGGATTTTGATCTTGGCAGCAACTTAATTCAAAAACATTGATCTTCTTCAGAAGCAGTTCTTTTGTTTTGTTGAATTACCGGTATGTGTCATAGTCATGTTGGAAGGTGAAACTTTTCTTCATTGTCAGCTGTTTAAAAGAGGCCTGTAGGTTTTGTGCCAAACTAAAGTGGTATTTAGAGCTATCCATTATTCCCTCTATCTTCCTAGTGCCCCAGTCCCAGCTGAAGAAATGCAACCCCATAGCATGACACTGCCACCACCACGTTCCACAATGGGTATGGTGTTCTTTGGTTGTGAGCTGTCTTATAATTTCACCAAAGATATGTTTTATAATTATGCCCTAAAAGTTCTAGCTTGGTCTCAACAGACCACAACACATTTTGATACATGGTTTGCAGTGATTTTCACTGGCTTGGTGAGGTTTTTTGTGAGAACAGCTTGCCTCTATAAACCCTACTCCATAGCCCACACATGTGAAGAATATGAGAGATTGTTGTGACATGAGGGGAGTAACTAGTATTTGTCAGATATTTCTGCAGCTTCTCTAATGTTGCCATAGATCTTTTGGCAGCCTCCATGATATATTTTTGTTTTGTCCTTACATCAATTTTAGAGGAATTTACTTGTTGATGATGGCCTTCATTGGGTTCCATGGTATGTCTAATGTTTTGGAAAGTTTTTTTGCACTCCTCTCTTCTATATCTTTTAATGCTGAGATCAAGTACATGTTCTCAGCATTCAGATAAATCTAAGAAGATATAAAAAACCCAACCCAACAGAAACAGTTGATATGTATTTGCAGTTAATCAGAACCACTTCAGCTGTGTGGATGAGGCGTATTTTGATTACTCTTGAACATGAGTTTTAAAATGATTGTATGGACATTCATGTGAATTCTATGCACATTCACATGTCCCATTATATGTCCTGCAAATTTTAACAACCAGGTTATTGCAAGTTTTTCCTTTTTTGATTCATTTGATTTTCACTTGAATTTTGTTGGTTGCTATATCATATTAAATATGGAAAAATTTAGTTTTTGATCACAAAAACCTGCACTGTTCACACTGTGTAGACTTTTACATTCACTTTATGACTTAGACTCTGATAAGTTTAGAATCTGATGTACATCCATCCATTATCTTCCACTTTATCCCGCTAGTTGGGGTCACGGAGGGGCTGGAGCCAATCGAAGGCGAAGGCGGGGTACACCATGGACAGGTCGCCAGTCCATTGCATGGCCAACACACACTTACACACACATTCACACGCAATTTAAAGTGACCAATCAACCTAACATGCATGTCTTTGGACTGTGGGAGGAAACCCACACAAGCATGGGGAGAACATACAAACTCCACACAGAGTGGCCCGGACCAGGAATCGAACCCGGATCGTCTTGCTGTGAGGCAACAGTGCTAACCACTACACCACCGTGCCACCCAGAATCTGATGTCATGTCTCCATATATGACTACGTTTAGAATCTGACAAGTCAATTCTCCAGATAAAATTATGATTATTGTTAGGATAAAATTCTTGTGATTCTCCATTTTTTGAATTTCCTTTATTTTTAGTGCTCAATTCGAGAGTGAACCTAGGGTAATCAGAAATAATTACTCTTACAATTATGATTTTTGTTCCCTTCCATTCTCCTCTGTTCTCAGTACACATGCGGTTTGTAATTATTCTCAAAATCACTGAATCAATCATTAAACTATACTTGCTTTTCAGAATGGCAATAAACTACAAAACCAAGAACAAACAGAAAACTTCAATTAAACTGTCAGATGTAAGCATGGGAGGCACGCCAGGAAGTAGGATACAATTGCGAGTTTTATTAAACACAACAATAGCAAACAAAGTCCAAGGGATATCCAAAAGAGTAGTCAGTAAACAGGCTAGGTTCAGGAGATCGACAAACAGGGCAAATTACCAGCAGGCAAAGAGAGTAAATTCAAAATGTAAATGGGGTTCAAAACATGGAAGTCAAAGATAATAAACAACACTCAGTAGCAAGAACAATGCAATACCTCACACAGAACTGAGGGTGAATGCTGCTAAAATACTGTGGGAGGAATGAGTCTCAGGTGTTTAGAATTCAGGTGATTGTGCTCCTGGATTATTGTGGCAAATGGAGTCTGAGAGTGTGTGTGATGTGAATCCTGGAGCAGCCATGCTGGATGGGTTGGTGGTGGCCATGTTGGGCGAGGCTGGGTGAGCCACATCGGCTGTAGTCGTAACATAAACATGCTAATTTGTGACTTATATTATAAACAAATACATTTTTTTCCCTAATTGACAATCACTATATTAGTTCAGCAACAGATATGTTCGTTTTTTTACATTTTGTTTCTATAATTGCATTAGCATGGCTGATATCTAGGAATGAGTAGGTTACTGTGCATCATATGCATGATCAGGAGAGAATCAACCTTGCATATGCATTTGGAGAGGTGTGATGAGCAGTGGGAGCAGGCCAAGCACCAGATTTCACTGCACTATCAATATGTTAACACTGAGACAATGTTCCTTCCCCCTGCAAGCTCTAATAGGACATGACAGGTAAAAAGAGATGCTGCACACCACCCTTATTTAACTTAAATTTATTTGTGGAATCAAAAGAAAGGAGAGAAGGAATGCACACGTTAGTACACAGTTTTCCCTCAGTTTTACACACTCTCAAGCCAGTTTAATAAATATCTACTGGAACATAAGGAAAATAGAAAAATATAATTGTAAACAGCAATGACAGCAAGCATCCTGAAGTAATTGATGAAATAATGCAAAATACTGTACTTTTCATGAAGCCATACTTATTTCTCTAATGTAACATTTGATTTATGCAAGACACAGTTTGTTCAGCAAGTGGGGATTTGTGGTGTGGAAGTGATACCTCAGGGGCACATAATTACATTGGATGTCTCACTGCAAATGGTGGTGTGAGAAACAAACTCCCGTGGGTTATCACTGAAGTTATATATTCATTTATCTTGTGATTTTAGGCAGGAATGCTGAGGTTTAGGCTGATTAATGAATGATTTCACAACATTTTCTATTTGCCTAGCTTTGCCATCAGATTATTTATTATTCACAAATTTCTTAAAATCTTCACAACTTTCTTAAAAATCAAATTGATAATTCTGCAAGTGATAGAAATCTAGAGCAACTGCAGAAGACAGTTTAATAAAAACACACAGGCAATGATCCAAAATGGTAATGCAAACACAGTCAAAACAGACAAAAGGTCAGGTGACCATTACACAGAACACACTAGGCAACGATCAGGGTAAAAACACTAGCATATATAGTCAAAAAATAGAAAAGACAAAATAGTAACAAAGGCTTGGTAAACCTGGCAAAAAAGAACACTGAGCATTACTTTGAAAGTATCATCCAAACTGAATCTTTTATATACAAACCCCATTTCCATAAAAATTGGGACACTTTCTTAAATTGCATTAAAACTGAAATCTCTAATTTGTTCATTCACTTTAACCTTTACCATTGAAAAAGACAGAAGGACAAAGTAAATTTTCAGTGTTTTCAATGACAAACGTAATTGTGTTTGGTAAATATAAAGAAATTTAGAAATTAATACCTGCAATACAATCAGAAAAAGTTGGGACAGAGGCATGTTTTCTACTGGGTCATATCACCTTTTTAACTATACTTTTTAATCACTTGGGAATTAAAGATACTAATTGTTGTAGTTTTGCATGTGAAATTTTTGGCCATTCACTGTTCACTGTTTTCTGATTTTCCTCTTTATGATGCACCATACATTTTAAGTAGGTGACAGATCTGGACTGCAGGCAGGCCAGTCAAGCCATGTTGTTGTAACTTCTCTAGAATGAGGCCTGGCATTGTCCTGCTGTAATAGACGGGGTTGTTTGGAAAAGATGTTGTCTTGATGGCAACATATATTTCTCCAAAATACCAATAAAGCCTCTGCATCAATGGTAACTTCACATTTATATGCGGATCACACATGACATGGGCACTGATGCGCCCCCATGCTATCACAGAAGCTGGTTTTTGCACTTTTTTTTGGTAAGAGTCTGGATTGTCATTTTCATCTTTGGCACATAAAATTCGACATCCATTTTTTTCAAAAACAAGCTAAAATGTCGACTTGACCACAGAATGTTTGACCACAGAACACATTTTCCCTGTGTTTTGATCCATTTCAGATGACTTTGGGCCCAGAGAACTCGTCTGCATTTCTAGTTGGTGAACTAGTTGCAAACTAGTCCCTGTTTTTTCCTACAATTCTCACAAAAATGGTGTCAAATCATTCAGAGGAGTCTAAAGGTCAATAATGATCAGACTTGACATTTCAAAACAAAATGACCACCATATGCAAATTGATCTTACTGAAAATGTGCATATTTTACTTGAACAGCTGCAACTCATGCTTTGGCTGATTTTGATGAAACTTCATAGGGCAGTACAAGACATAATTCTGAGGTGACCTGTACATTTTGGTACATTTATGTCAATTGGGTTGCAATAATAGCTAAGAAGCTTTATCTCTGCATCTCCAAGTCTGATCAACGTGAAGTTTGGACTGCTGCATAAGTGAAGAATTGGATGAAGAAGGGATGACCATGTTGGTATGTCTATGTAGGCACTTTTTGTTACCTTATGAAGTGTCTTAATAATTGTCCACTGTCCATTGGCCCTACTGATCCAACATTTAAATCAAGTATATCTCACTAGCCATTTCACTTATAGACATGAAACTTTAATGCTTTTACAATTTTGTATTGGATTGGATTATGTCTCATTAAAGTTAAAAATGTTCAAAATAGTTTGTTTTTCAATAATTATTAAATTATTATTAACCAATATGGCTGCCACCTGCCAAAAACCCATTTGTCTCAGAGTCAAACAGCTGAAACTTGTGATTGCTGTTAATCGTCACACATTAACAGAGCCTACGAAGGTTGATATTTTTGTGTCATTAGGGGGCACTATAACAGCTGAAAAACTGTGTTTATGCAAATGACACAATTCTGATGTGACCTCTGCGTTTTGGCACACCTTTTTCAATCGGGGCACTATACAAGCTAGGAAGCTATATCTCTGCATCCACAAGTATGTTCAGGCTGAAATGTGGCATGCTTCATCTTTGAAATAGATTATAACTGACCTGATTTGTTAAAAATTGTGACTCCCTCCAGCCAGTCAGAATTCAGCAGGGATTTGACAGGCTTTACATTAGCTGATCATCATAAAACCTAAAGGATACAGTATCTCACAAAAGTGAGTACACCCCTCACATTTCTGTAAATATTTTATTATATCTTTTCATGGGACAACACTGAAGATATGACACTTTGAGACAATGTAAAGTAGTCAGTGTACAGCTTGTATAACAGTGTAAATTTGGTGTGCCCACAAAATAACTCAACACACAGCCATTAATGTCTAAACTGCTGACAACAAAAGTGAGTACACCCCTAAGTGAACTTCTTCTTCTATTCTCTTTCTATTCTATTACCACGTTTCATAATAATTGGCTGCTGGAGGCACTATTGATGTTTCAAGCATATCTTATTCTACATGTCACTTGTAGACATGAAAGTTGATCCTTGTTATGCACTGCACAGTCCCTAAGAATGCTGTATTTACAAGTGCTCTCAAAAATTTATAATCTTTACTCACTGACCAGTTCTTAAGAGAATGTAGGCTCTTAGAGAATGTGGTTATAAAAATATCAAAAGAAACTGGTGATTTTTTTGTAGCAATGCATCTAGATAACATTGTAGGGTGAGTTTTTTTTCAAACTATCTGACTAAATTTCAAACAAGTATTGTCTGATTTGGATCTTTGGATACAGTTGTTCATAATCATGCCCACTTTGACATTCATGAAAACTGAAGTCTGAAGAAACTGTTTGAACACTTTGACTGCCCACTTCCATCTGCAAAGGAGGACCCATACTAGCGCATTAGACCTAAGCTTCGTCAATCTGCTTGCACCCCACTCATTGCCACTCATGGCTTTATTTCTTCTTCTTCTTCTTTTTTTCCCCTCTTCCTCTTCTTCTTCTTCTTCTTCTTCTTCTTCTACTTATTATTATTATTAGTAGAAGTAGTAGAAGTAAGCAACTAACTATACAACCATTATAAAGCCACACTGTATTTTGACTGCATGTAGCCATTAGGTAAATAGAACTGGTTTCTGCATTATCTTCTTGCAAATGTTTTCAGCTATGATCAGCATAAATCTGGTTGACATTAAGCATATTCTACTCCCCCACAGAGGTCAATTTCTTTTATAATTTGTAGAGTGACAGGAGATATTGGCGACATTTTGGCATTAAGAGGAAGAGGCTCTGGTCGATAATAGCAGAACTGACACCATTAAGGTGTTTGGGTTATTTCCTGTAACACAAATCTGCAACTGAATAAGGAGAAGGGAGAAAGATAGATAGTTCACAATGGCAGGAAAATACCCCCCCCCCTTTTTTTGTTAAACCTGTCCATTCAGTCAAGCTCTAGCAGTCAAGTACAGCTTCTTCCTATCCTATCTGAGGTTCAGGTCAAAAATGTAAAAGATATTATCAGTGCATAATAACTTATATTAGTGTATACAATGTAAAAATTCATTAGTATTTAAATCATATATACAATATGATTGTATTTTTTGTGTAATAACTGTAGTACCTTTGCAATTAACATAAATTAACATCACCATGCAATTAACAGATTAGCTAACTCTAATCTAAAGTAATGCTTTATACAAAGTAAACAGAAAATTCACTGTTCATGGTTTCTCAGTGAATTTTCTGTGGCCTACACCTTCCCAGTCAGAAATACAATAACAATTTATTATCACATCATATTACAGTCTGCATGTGTATTGTTTTACATGTGCTTGCCCTTCTTTTTGATGAATTTGCTCAATATCTCTCCACACTGAACAATATACTGAGTGCAGCATGGTTCCTGGCAGACTAACCATTGTATTAGGCAGCCTCATATTTTCAAAACAAGGATACCAAACCTAAAGAATCAACAACATGGTGATTGAAGCAGATTTATATGGTTTCTGACATGCTGTAAATACATCTCTCATTAATCTAAATACATCATGTGCTGAGAGTGAAGCATCCCCAGCAGTAAAAAAAATAAATAAAAAAGACTAAAATAAAAGTTTCTCCATGTTCAGCATCTGTGCTTGCTAGGTGATGTTTCGTGGCAAAACAGTAAGGGCAGGAACAGCAGTGCTGTGATGCAAACAAGAAATCTGCCATAATGTGTATTGTCTCATTTCAGTTCAGACATCACGGTCTACAAGCCTTCAAAGGACACGCCTACATAGACCAGCGTAGGCCCCGTGCTTCGAAGGATGCAGCCCCTGAAATGGGATACAGCTATTGTTTGAATATGCTGCTGTAGCAGTCCTCAGCACATTTATCGCTCTCACTCAGGTCTACCTCTCTGAGTAAGTCAACAATGGACAAAAATAAAACCAGTGGCAAAGCTTTAATTCCTAAAAAGAGCACGCATGGGTCACTTGTGTGGAAATGGAATAATGTGAATAGTGAGGCAACATTCAACAGTCGTTTCTCTTAAAATAGACCAGTTATAAATGGCAACAACATTATCAATGGGCCTACGATGCCGACCTGCACGTACAACAAAAAAGATATATTTTTGCTTTCTTCTTGTGTCTCGGGGAGTAACGTCTGGCCTATGCGACAATTAAGTCAAGTTTTCAGCATGAAGACAACTCACATGTAATACCATGCAGCGACACAAACGCAAACAATGGAGGGAGGAGAGAGATGCGCATTTTCTAGCTGGAAATACAGACTCTTTTTTGAGTTTGTGTCAGTTAAAGATGACAATATCAAGGTTTGTGTTACACTCTGTGCTGGCGACAATGTGTTATCTAGCTTCAAAAACACTACGTCATATTTGAAGAAACATTTGGAGTCGCAGCACGGCTTTTTATGTTAAGGCGGCGGGGGTGTTGTCAGCAGCTGCTGAATGTAACTAATAAAGTAACTTGTAATCTTACACACATGGACAAAATTGTTGGTACCCCTCGGTTAATGAAAGAAAAACCCACAATGGTCACAGAAATAACTTGAA
>JAOVVH010156877.1:0-12009 GCA_028566435.1 Scorpiodoras heckelii | reverse complement strand
TTTTTAATAAATTTACAAAAATTTCTACATTTCTGTTTTTTTTCTGTCAAGAAGGGGGGCTGAGTGTACATTAATGAAAAAATAAAATGAACATTTTTGATTTTAGCAAATGGCTGCAATGAAGCAAAGAGTGAAAAATTTAAAGGGGTCTGAATACTTTCCGAACCCACCGTGTGTGTATGTGTTATATATATATATATATCCCTTTCCCTTAATTTATCTTCCCATTTATTTATACTCATTATTTCCTCATTTCTCCCCCTCCTTTCCTCCTTACACCCTAGTGGTTCACTCTGCAAGTGCTCTCCACCTGAGTTGTCCACAAAGTGGGTTTGAGCCATCATTCCACCTTTTCTCCCTTCACTGTCACCTGGGCTGAGAGATAACAGCCCAACCTCCCTGCATTTGGGTCGGTCTACCCCAAAATCCTTATACTGCAAGTGTTATATTACCTGAAAAAAAAACCAATATTTATCTAAATAAGAATAATTTCTGTATGATTGTTACCTAATGATATACAACATTACAAATTTTATTCAAATTTTGTCATGGACCAACAGTGACTATACCTCATAACGTGTCTGTGACATGTCAATAATAATGTATCTAAATAGTTAATTCCTGATGCCATGAAAAATAATTGTTGAAAGATGTATTTCTTATGACATTAAATTTCCATTCGACTCAGAATTGTGTCAGAAGTTAATGTTAGTTTAAAATGAATAATGTTTGGTTAACAATATCTTTAGCCTAATTTCTTGTCAGCAATTATTTACAATAAGTTTATCCCTTATACTGTGTTAACTTCCTCTTTTGCCAGTACACAACCTCTCCACCGCCAAGACTCCTGCGGTGCCTCCTCGCTGCCACACAAGGTACTTTGCAGTCCCAAGCAAAACTGCACGGGATCTCAGAGCAGTAGTGGGCCCCAGAGATGAGGTGTGCAGGCCCACCTCCCATGGACACGCCCTGGCACCCATCAAGCACTGGCCCAGCTATGGGCAAATAGCTCCACTGCCTTGTGTGTAGGCCTACTGAGGTAAGGCTAAGGGAGCACACCCCTACAGAAAAGCAATGCGATGGTGGTGAGCAAAGGTGGGCCTGAATAGAGCAAGAACCCAGGAGCCTCCTGCAGCTATGATGAGGGACTGGTCGTCTTGGGCTAACCCATGTGACCTGGCTTACCTCATCATGGTGAAGATAGTGCAATTGGAGACAGCGCACCTCCTATAGCACTTTAAAAATCTCTCTGTGCAGGTATCCACCTCTGACCATAGTGTATATTACCTAAACCTATATCTGGTTGAAGTCTGGTGGTGATAGGGTCTCTGGCAATGGAAGCAGGTATGAATGGACTGGAAGCTCTTAGTCCAAGCCCTACACGTCAGCAGCACAGGATATTGGTCACTGACAGCTGGGTCTGAGTGGCAGTTGTCCTCGTCAGACCCCTGTGCAGCTGAGCAGCCCTATTTAGGGACCCCTTCTCACCTCAATCTGAGTAAGGCCTAGAATAGGTGGCCTAAAAAATGCCACTCAACACATGCCTGGACAGGTCACTGCACCTGTCGGGTCATTCCACTACTGTAGTCAAAATAGAAGAAATAAATCTTACAACCTGAAACTGGCAACATGGAACATAAGGACCCTCCTGGACCTTCATGGCAGCTCTGAAAGACCCCACAGAAGAACAGCACTGATTGCGGCTGAGCTGAGTCACTATAACCTCGACATCGCGGCTTTGAGTGAAACTAGGCTACTGGATGAAGGGTCATTGACAGAGGAAGGGATGGGCTACACCTTTTTTTGGAAAGGCTACCCCCCTTGTGGACAACATCTGCATGGTGTGGGACTGGCCATTAAGAACACACTGCTGCCAAGACTCACTGAAACTCTTGTGGGCATCAGTGAAAGATTAATGACCCTTCATATCCCCCTGGTGAAGAACAGATTTGCCATACTTCTTAGCATATATGCTCCAACCCTGCCCTTCAACAGTGAGATAAAAGACTCCTTCTATCAGTCACTAGATGAGGCTCTTCGCAGGAGCCCCAAGGACATCAAGATCATTTTGCTTGGGGACTTTAATGCCCGAGTGGGCCAGAACAGTGGGATATGGAATGGTGTGCTCGGCAAGCATGGGGTTGGCCAGGCCAACTCAAATGGTATGAGGTTACTTGCCCTCTGCTCTGAGCACAACCTGACCATAACCAACACCATCTTCCAGCAAAAGGCTAAATATAAAACATCATGGATCACCCACACCTGATAGAGTATGTTATAGTGAGATGTTGTGATATCAGTGATGTGCTTATAACCCGTGCAATGAGAGGTGCAGAGTGCTGGACAGATCACTGTATGATAATGTCCAAAGTCTAATGTCCAAAGGGAGGCAGCTTGACTGTGTGTGTCTGGAAAACACTTGGGCAAGGGATCAGTTTTGTTGCTCCCTGGCTGAAAAGCTAGGGGAGCTAGAACTGTTGCTGAGTGGTGACCATCCCCTAGATGAACAGTGGACAGTCATCAGCTCAGCCCTCCATGAAGCAGCAGCCCAGACAAGTGGCTTTAAGAGCAAAAACCACCAAGACTGGTTTGACAACTCAGACGCTATACATAATCTTCTGAACAACATGCACAAAGCACATCAGGTAGCCCTACAAAAACCCTTCCTCCTGTACTGCCAGAAAGCTATGGCAGAAAGCTTGACAGGATGTGCAGAGGACTCTGCGGACCATACAAAATGGGTGGTGGACAGCAAAGGGATGGGAAATCCAGTCTTTTGCAGATAGAAATGATATGCACAACTTCTACAATGCAGCCAAGTCTATCTATGGTCCAACTACACACAGCAGCACCCCCCTGAAAACAGCAGATGGTCTCAAAATTTTGAAAAACCAGAATAATATTCTTGAAAGGTGGGCTGAACACTTTAACACCCTGCTAAACCAGGATGCTGATGTAGACCGTACCATTCTGTGTGAGTTGCCTGAACACCCACAAATCAATTACCTCAATCAGGCCCCAACATTTCGGGAGGTCCTATCAGCTGTCCACTCCCTGAAAAACAAGATTCCTGGCACTGACAAAATCCCTGCAGAATTGATAAAGCAGGGGAGTTACCTCTGTACAAGAGCATGCCACCAATACATCATCAAGGTCTGGGCAAACGAGAACATCCCACAGCAATGGAGAGATACCAGTATGGTCACCATCTATAAAAGCAAGGGTGACAAGGCAATCTGTGGAAATTACAGGGGTATATCACTTCGTCCTGGCAAAGGTGATGCTTCAGAGTCTGATCAACAACATCACAGAGTCAATGCTACATGAGTCACAGTGCGGGTTTAGTAAGAACAGGAGCACAGTCGATATGTTTTTACAACTTTTATATGTTTTTTTTTTACAGCTTTTTACAGCTTTTATATGTTTTTAAGTGTAGGGAACAACACAGAGACATGTTTATGGCTTTTGCTGACCTCTCCAAAGCCTTTGACACTGTGCAGAGAGATCTTTTATTAGACATCCTCCTCTAGATCATATGCCCCAACAAATATGTCAACATACTGTGTCAATTTCATGTCAGAAGACTGCAAGGATGACAATAGGAGGACAAGAGTCTGCCCCTTTCCCTGTGCGAACAGGGGTTAGGCAGGGGTGTGTACCAGCACCTGTGCTCTTTAACATCTTTCTTATATGTGTGACCTAGCTTCTCCACAAGGAAATTGAGAACAACAGTGGGGTGACAGTAGCTTACAGGCTAGATGGAAACCTCGTCAACATCATGAGGCTGCAAGCAACCACTAAGCTTCACAGGGTGAGGGTCCTTGAGCTACAGTATGCAGATGACTGTGCTATTGTGTCTCACATCCCACAGAACCTCCAGAGTGTTCTTGGTGCTGCAGTGAGGGCATACAGCAGTCTGCCAATGGAGTACCAGCATCCCATCCACACCACCTGTCTTCACAAACATCTGTCTGTAGCTCCATCCTTCAGATACTTGGGGAGTATTCTCTCTGACGACAACAGCATTGAAAATGAGGTCCAGAACCGAACTCATCAAGCAGCAGCTCCCTTTGGGAGACTCAGGCGCTGGGTCTTTCAGAACAAGATTTCACATCTCCGCACTAAAGTCTACGTCTACCAAGCTGTCTGTATCACCACCTTCCTCTACAGCTGCGAAGCCTGGGCCACTTATAGCTGACACATCAAAGCCATGGAACACTTCCACATATGCTGCCTTTAGCGTATTCTGGGAATGGGACCAAGTAGCTCACACAGAGATACTCAGCAAAACAGGCTGTATAAGTTTTGAGGCAGTTATCACCCAAATCACCCTGAGCTGTGCTCAGATGGGACCCAAGCATTGGAGGATGAAAGGACAGCTAGGAGACAACAAAGGAGGCTAAGGAGGAAAAACACATCCATGGGTTCCAGCAACACCAGCACCACATTCGCATGTCCCACCTGCAATAGGACCTGTGGGTCCCAGATAGGACTATACAACCATCAGAATACTCACTGTTGAAGGACAGGAGTGGACATCATCATAGAACTCAATGGACAACCACAAGCCAGCAAGCAATTTAACTTCATCACCATTTAATCATTGTGACAAAAAATTTCATAATGTTCAGCCATGAACTATATTTTGCTTATTAAGAAATCTTATTTCCCGTGAATAAACATATATTCTATTATTATAAATAGGATTGCTCATGTCTCGTAGATTCATTTCCATTCAGCAACTGTGTAAGAAGTTTTAACAATGTTTTGTAGTTCACATAGTCTTGGGTGAAATTTTTTTCATGATTATTAGGAAATCTTAATCTTCTTATTAGAAATCATGTTTATTATTATCAAGTAGATGCTTGTTTTTCATTATTTTTAAGTAACCTTAGGTGAGCCATCTTGATGAAATGAATTAGTTTTTCTAATAGTTAGTAGGAAATATGTACTTCTATGAAATTCCATGTTTATCTTACTCTGTTCTCTTACTCTGTGCTATGTGAACAATGTTCAGAAATCATAATGTATGTGAAACTGTTCCAGAGTGAATTTAGTGAATATAGTTCACATAGAAGTAAACAAGTTAAGAAATCTGACCCAAGCCTGAGACTGAAACAAATGGATTTGCATATCCATGACTAAATGCATGCAAAAACTATTAATTCTGGGAAAAAAAAATTCACATAATTTCATATTTTCCTCTCATTATCTGATGTAAAATGCAGGTGAAATAGTTAAGAATGCAGTTTTGCAGAAAGGGGTCTGATGGCATCAATTTAAGGAATACTTCCAGACATGGAGGATATTCTGATTTGCATATATATTACTAAACTTACAGTAAATGCAGAGGCATTTATTTGCTTTCATTACTTAACTTTACTGCCATTTATTGGAAACTTGGCAATAATAGACCTGCATTTATTTCACCTAAAGCTGACAGGTTTCTGCAAGTTACTGATAGCTGAACTGACCAGAATATTTACCGTGTGTTCCCCTAAGTGGCCTACAGCACTCTTTGGTAGTAACTGTCATATTGGGCAGAAAATGGGAAGGGAACACAGAGAGCTAAAAGACACCAAAGTGAGTCAAAGACAGGGTAATAGATGCAGCCAAAGTTTGTAACCAGAGATCAGTCCAACAAACATAAGATACACAGAGTAAAAAAACAGTCCAACATCAAACCACCAGCAGAGCAAACAATCCACAAAATGGCAGAGCAATAACAGAGACAAAAATGGAAGTCCTATAGTCCTATGTGTGATGAGCAAATGAGCATCAGGTGTGTGTTAAAGTTTGGGAGATTTGGATCCCAATTAATGCGATGATGATAGGCACACAGGCTGTTGGGTACTGGAGTCCAGAAGCTGCTAGGTGGTGTGCAGATCCAGTTTAGTAAAAGTGTCTCATTCATTTGTGCTGCTTGTATTTGTCCAGGTTGAGATACAAAAAGATAAATGTTTCTCTTGACAGCTGAAATGCAGAATGAATGCAACATATTGTTTTGTATATTTAATATTTTCTTAATTAAATTTCTATCTTAATTTATCTTAACAGTTATGGCTGTCCATACTGTGAGGCTGTGTTCACCAAAAAAGTGCCCCTGAAAAAGCATAAGCTGTGGAATTAGTCACAGTGTCAATATGGAGAGCAAGAAAAGAGTGAGCACAGAGCCTATGGCTCAGCTGAAAGCCAAGCCCAAACTGCAGAAAGTCACTGTAAAGGACACATCCAGAAAGAGGTGAGAGAAGCATTTCAATAGCCCAGTAGTTCACCTTTTATTTACATTATTTTAAATCAACTCTAATTAAAATATGTGGATAGCTGACAAAATGTCCATGGCATGATATGATATTGGTTCATACAAATATCTACTCATTTAGCCTGACTTACAATACATAAATAATTCAGGAGATCTGTAAGGGATGATTTCTTTACTACTGTGCCTAGCATTTTTCCATTTATAGGTATATAAAGATATTAGGAACAGTTAGCTGTAATACAGTATATGCAATATTTTAGCACAAATATGTTTTGCTGTTAGAATATGTAAAATAATATGAACTTGCTTCATATCATGCCACAGACAAAATCTGAGAAATACTATTATAAAAACACAGAGAGAAATAGAGATGACTGTTAATTAGCAGTCAAAACTTTAATTAGTTAAATATAGTAAAGGCCATCATCCATTCATCCCCTTCACGGATATGCACTATGATATGCACACTCCACAAGCGCACAATTTAGTGAATAATTTGGCCTTCTGCAGTTGATCCAGTGCTGCTGGATCCAAGGGAAGGGGATAGTGGTATTTTATTACAGTTACTTAATTTAGGCCTTGGTTGTCAATGCATGGCTGTAAGCTGCCTCCTTTTTTTCAAAAAAGAAAAAGCCAGCTAAAGTTAGTGATGTTAGTGGATGAAGGTACCCCTCTTGCAGAGCCTCATCCTTGTTCATGGTCTGCAAACAAAGGAGATTTTGAGGCAGTGAGCAGATGACTGGGTGACTTTTCTCTCCTTACAGGAAATTTGAGGATCATGGATTGCATCCATGGGAAACTTAGTACCACAAGGAGTTTGTTGGTGACAGTGATTAGGACAGTTATCTGTTCCTGATCACCCTCAACATGTGGGAGTCCAACACTCACTGCACTGATGTTGAGGGTTAGTGATACAGTACAGTGAGTGATGGACACCCACATGTTGAGGTGGTGTTACAGCAGCTGAAGGGGTATCTGGAACTTCTCTGCAAGGGTGCATTCTCTAAAGTTTCTAGCAGTGCCAGAATCAATCAGTGCTGCAACAGAGTAGATGTCACCTTAGTGCAGTCTGAACCAGTAAAACAAAATGAGGTGAGATAATGGTGGCTGGACTCACTGTGCAGGAGCAAGGCATGGAGGGGCTAGCTCGGTTGTGGACCTGGATTAGCTGGCCATGTGTGATCTGATGCTGTGGGTTGCCACAGTTGTTACACAATTTCTCATTTTGATGTCTTTAACATCCAAAGCTAGGGCTGGTAGACCTGAATTCTAGCTACTTTGAGCTATGATATTGCTACACTTTAGCCACATACTACCCAATAAAAATTACAAGTAAAACAAGTCCAAAACCCAAGGTATACCAAAACTACATAAAACCAGTGAAGAACAAGACATAGCCAATGCCATAACGTTGTAAGTGCAGGAACAGATTTGAGTGCTCATTCAAATGCTCTCAAAAGAGGTGGGTCTTCCATTGGCATTTGAAGACAGCAAGTGACTACGCTGTTCAGACATTCAGGGGTAGTTCATTCCACTACCTTGGTGCCAGGACAGAGAAAAGTCTGGATGCTTGGCTCCCGTGAGTCCTGAATGATGGTGGGTCAAGTCGAGCCATACTTGAGGCCTGAAGGGCTCTGCGTACGTATCAGGTTTTGACCATTGCCATCAGGTAGGGAAGGGCTGGACCATTTGACATGACTGAACTTGGGAAGGTTGAATACAGGTTGGGCTGCAGCATTCTGGATCAGTTGTAGGGGCCTGATGGCAAGCATAGGAAGGCCAGCCAGGAGGGAGTTACAGTAGTCAAGTCTTGAGATGAGTTTGAACATATGTGATGGGAATTGGAGTCTTTGGCGACCATGGTTATAGGCCGCATGGTGTTATGGGTCTTATAGTTGGATGCTGATGCTGTATAAAATTAATTAAATTAACAACAAGAAAACAGTAACATATTCAGCAATATATCATTTACTGAAATAAATTGAGATTATACAGCATAAGATGGTACAAAATTATATACCTAATCATGCTTGGATTGAGATCTATGGAATTTGTAGGGCAAGTCAACAACCCGGAACTCATGTTCCTCACACAAAACAATTTTCCCAATGTGGCAGGGTGCATTAACCTGCTAAAAGAGGCCACTGCCATTAGGGAGTACCATTGCCATGAAGGGGTGTATGTGGTATGCAACAATGTTTAGGTAGTTGGTATGTGCCAAAGTAACATCCACATAATTGCCAGAATTCATAGTTGTCCAGCAGAACATTGCCCAGAGCATCACACTGCCTCTACTGGCTTGCCTTCTTCCCATATTGCATCCTCTTCCTGAGGAAATTGATGCACAGGCACCCAGCCATCCACGTGATTTAAAAGAAAATGTGATTCATCAGACCAGGCCACCTTTTTCCATTGCTCTATGGTCCATGTCTGATGCTCAGGTGCCCATTAAAAGCACCTTCAGCAGTGGACAGGGGTCAGCATAGGTACTCTGACTGGTCTGCAGCCCCATACACAACAAGCTGAGCACTGTGTTCTTGTGTGTCAACAGTCTACCATAGCAATCATTAATGTGTTCAGCAATTTGTGCTACAGTAGCTCTTCTGTTGGCTCAGACCAGATGGACTAGGCTTCGCTCCTAGCTGCATCAGTGAGCCGTGGGTGCACATGACCCTGTCAACAGTTCACTTTCTTTCCTCCCTTGGACCAATTTTGGTAGGTATTAACTGCATACTGGGAACACCCCACACAAAACCTGCTGTTTTGGAGATGATCTGCCCCGGTCGTCTACCCTTCACAAAGTCAAAGTCAAAAGTCAATCAGATCCTTACGGTTGCCCATTTTCCTATTTCCAACACATGAGCTTCGATTACTGACTGTTCCCTTGCTTCCTAATATGTCCCACTTCTTGACAGGTGATATTCTAATGAGATTATCAATGCTATTCTCTTCACTTCACCTTCACCTATTCCCTTTAACCATATTCTAACATCCCTAGACACCTGCTCCCTTGCAAGTTGTTCAAAGGGTGCATCAGGTAGGCATCTTCGTTCATCTGTATTTTGCTGAATTGAAAGTCCAGTGTGTGGAATTTAGTGGCATTTAACATTGATGATGCAGGTTGCAACCAACAGACTTTTGCCCAATTTCAAGTGTGCAGTAAAACCTACACTGGCTGTCAGCTGCCCATATTATAGCATAGCATATTTTAACTGCCTTTTCTTCGTTGAGGTAGCATTTTAAGCTATCAGTTTGCAACCCTGAATATTAACCTCAAAAAGGGACAAAGTCTTTTTTATTATTAATCTTTTTATTTTATTAGGATGATATTTCATTCATAAGTCAAGTCTTTAGTCTGATTTTAGTAAAAAACAACACAAAAAACAGTAAAAGTCTAAAAATCAAAAGGCAATAAAACAGTAAAATTCTACAAGAACATAGTCTATCCTTTCTGTAATATCCCTGTACTTTTTTAAGGTAAATACTGTTCTTGTACTTTGTTATATGAGTTAAGGTCTATCTTTATTTTCATTGTATGTTTATTTGTTTCAAGTAAAAAAAGCTTTCTTTGCAGGGTCAAAAAACATAAAAGGATAAGACAAAAAGATAGATGGATTGCATTGCTTTTAGCAGTGTCAGTAATTGAATAGGATAGATTTATGGATTATTGATCAGATTTAAGCTTAATGTCAGATGATTTGTAGCAACCAATAAAGCCCTAATTATTTTTCTCACCTGTTTTCTAACATCTGTTAAGATCAGACACAAGAATTTGACCCAACAGCACACCATGAAACAGATGTAAAAGGGAAGAGTCTTCACTGAAGGCTTAAGAGCAGACAATTGGCTCTGTGCACGTAACGCTTCCGCATTCGCCTATGCCGGCAGTTTAACTTCCAGTTAACTCAAGAGCGAAGGCAGAGACTGTGACAAGCAAGAAAGAAAAACGGTTCAAGATGTACATATCGAGTTATATTGACAACTACGGCGGATCTTGATGAGTTATTTCTTCCGAAGCGTCTCGTCCTCAGGAAAAGAATGAAAACACACCACCGTGATGTTATACCGTGATGAAACAGAGCAAAGTGGTACAGAACACTGCTCTGAACCACCCCCCTCACATTTCTGAAAAACTTGTACGGACATTCATATTGAATTCGCGCTAAACTCTTTACAGACAGTTAAATTAGCCGGTAAAAACATAGACAGGAAGTAAGACTGCCAGTTAGTTAGTTAGCTATTGTTTATTGCCATTTTAGCTCAATTAGGCTATATACATGGCATTTACTTATTTGCATTATTTTCTTAGTTGGTGATGAACTGAAGGGTAGGTTTGCAACTTAGATTTGTTCTTTTATCTTTAGATAGTCCAGTATTTTCTTAGGAGGGTTTCTATGGAAGAGTTCTTTCATGTCGTTTTCTTTATAATACTTTTTCCTGATGTCACCAATGGTGGGGCATTCTATTAAGATGTGTTTTATTGTTAATAATGAATTGCAGTATTTACAGAATGGTGCGTATTGTCCAAGTAGTAAGTTTCGGTGTGTTAATGCTGAGTGTCCTATGCGGCATCTTGTAATTATTGTTTGATCCTGTCTTCTTGAAAGGTATTGATTAGAGTTCTTGTCAAGCAGTGGATTGATTTCATGTAGTTTATTCCCTGGGTTGTGGTTCCATTCCTCTTGCCATATGTCTTTACAGAAGGTTTTGACTTTGAAGAGGGCATCTGAGGGTGAGATATAGCATCGGGTGATTACCTTTAGGCTTCTTTTTTTGCCAGTTTGTCTGCCACTTTATTGCCTGTGATGTTGCAATGGCTGGGGATCCAGCAATAAGTGAGTTTGGTTCCTTGTTCTTGTAGTTCTTTCTCAGTTATTAGAATGTTATGAAGTGGTCTGTTTGAAGGCATACTAAAGCTTGCAGACAGGATTTGGAGTCAGAACATAAAAGGAAACATTTCTGAGGGCTTATCTGTATGTATTTCAAAGCTAGGAGGATGGCGTGGGCTTCTGCTGTAAAGATAGAGCTGTGCTGGGGGAGGCATATGCTGTGTAGATTGCTGCTCCTACATGTGATGCTGTTTTAGACCCATCTGTGTAAATGACTTGATGTTTTGGGTGCCTTGCTATAATTGACATGAATTGGTTGAAGTAGTCTATAGGGAGGGTGTACTGTTTTGGAGTCTGAGCTAGCTTGAAGATTTAGCTATAATTTTCCAAAGAGGTATCAGAGGATGTTTGGTGGTATTCTTTGGGATGTTTAAACTTTCTAGAGGTGTTTTAATTCAGAGTCCTAGTGGTCTGCTTAGATTTGGTTTGGTCTCATACAGGTGATTATACTGGTTGTTGAAAAATGATTGGTGAGCGTGATTGGTATCTTGATAGCGTATTGTAGACTTATTTGTAGACGTCTGATGTGTAAGGGTGGTTCTTCTGCTTCTACATAGAGGCTTTGTACAGGTGATGTTCTATATGCACCCAGAGTCAATCAGAGTCCTTGATGATGTATGGTGTTTCGTGATTTTAGGTAGGAAGTCCTGGCAGCTGGGGTCAATATTCTCAGTGATGAGAAGCGCCCTCAAGAGGCCCGTGGACGGGCCCGTGCTACAACAGTTTAGACAAGAACAATCTTTTTGCTGTAAGCGTCACATATTCTTAAAACACAATCCAGAATTGCAACTTAAAATTATTAGTACTAGTACAGCTGTGTGTATACCGATTTTTAGCTGTCTACATGTAATGGCTTTC
>JAOVVH010156802.1:0-12017 GCA_028566435.1 Scorpiodoras heckelii | reverse complement strand
ATGTAACTGTTTCAACAATTCCATCTAAGCATGGATTGTTTAAAACTTAATAAATGTGAAAAAGTCTGTCTCCATCTTGTTACGCGTGGAGTGAATACCTGGCCGTAAGATGCCCTTGTACTCCCCCCGGATAGCGGAGGGGCTTCGGCTAGCGGAGAAAACAGGAGACACGAAGCTCAGATTGTAGGTGCTGTACCAGGGTGGTTTATTGTACCGGCTGACCATACAAGACTCTCTCACTGCTCCAGCCGCTTGTCAGTTCAAACATGAACTCAGTACCAAAAGCCCACAACGGCGTTACTCTTTGTATAAAATAAAATAGAACAGCAAAGACGGGAGCATCGGGAAAAATGTCGGTAACAAAAGCATACACAACTTCTTCCCCACATAACTTAAGTCTGCACGCATGCGCTTTGCAGCTCCACATATCTTAAAGAGACAGTATACATGTTTTCTGTCCGATACAATTTGTCATTCTGTCTTGCAAAGCAGACTGGAGTAGATCATGAGGATCCTTTACACACCTATAGAGTGAAGCAGAAATTATTATCAATCAAATCGTTTAGAATCGAAAATCGATTTTGAATCGAATCGAATCAAATCGTGAGATAGTAAAAGATTCCCACCCCTAGTGTGTAGAGATACAGGAGATGATGGTTATCACCTTAAGATGGGGAGATGAAGGTCATTTCAGTACAGACAGAGGAGTGAGGTGACGAGGTGAGAGAGTGACAGGAATCACGACTCTGATACAAAAGGCTGTTTGCTGAAACTCTACAATAAACACAGTGAAGACCATGAGACTATAACATAAAGGAAAATAAGGAATATAGAGAGAATAATAATATGTTGAGAATATTTTCTCCCTCCTCAGCATTTTATCTGCATGAACTCAGAGTGTAATACAGCATGTGGGTGTTAGAGAAGGAGTTCGTGGTTCTTCTTGGTCCTGTGTGATCTCAATGTCTTTGTCTCTGTACTGAGTTCTGGGTTTGGTCTTACGCTTCATCCTTCACCTGTACAAGCTTGCAGATCGTGTAAAGACACAGTAAGAGTAGAGACACAACAGAACCTTCCACAACATCATTCACTGCAGGTATATTAATAAATTACAAAAACACTTAATCTCAATCATTTACACTGTAATCTTAATAACCTTAGCATCAGATATGAAGAAGCTGATTAAGATGCTCTGTAATAGTAGTATATTTATCGTACATACTACACTAGTGTTCTATTCACCAATCAGGCTTAAAACCAAATGCCCAATATTGTGTATGTCCCCCTTGTGTCATCAAAACCGCTCTGACCCACTGAGACATGGACCCATCTGATATCTGATACCAAGACATTAGCAGCAGTTCCTTTAAGTCCTGTAATTTGCAAGCTGGGACCTCCATGGTTCTGACTTGTTTGTCCAGCACATCCACTGATGCTCAATTGGATTGAGATCTGGGGAATTTGGAGGCCAATTTAACACCTTGAACACTTTCTCATTTTCCTCAAACCATTCCTGAATAATTTTTGCAGTGAAACAAGGAGCATCATCCTGCTGAAAGAGGCCACTGCAATTAGGGAACACCGTTACCATGAAGGGGTGTAACTTGGTCTTTAACAATATTTAGGTAGGTGTTACATATCAAAAGTAACATCCACATGAATGCCAGGACCCAAGGTTTCCCGGCAGAACATTGCCCAGAGCATCACACTGCTCTTAGTGGCTTGCCTTCTTCCCATAGTGCATCCTGGTGTCATCTTTTCCCTTGGAAAGTGACGCGCACACACACACACACACACGCACACGCACACACACACACACACACACACACACACACACTAAGCTGTCCATATAATGTAAATGAACACGTGATTGATCAAACCCGACTACCTTTTTCCATCGCTCCATGGTTCAGCTCTGATGCTCATGTGCCCATTGTAGGTGTTTCGGTGGTGTACAGGGTTCAGCATGGACACTCTGACCGGTCCATAGCTACGCAGTCCCATACACAGCAAACTGTGATACACTGTGTGTTCTGACTCCTTTCTATCAGAACCAGCAGTAACTTTTTCAGCAATCTGTGCTACAGAAGCTCTTCTGTGGGATCAGACCCTGAGGGCCTTCACTCCTCATGCACATCAGTAAGAATTGGGAGCCCATGATCCTGTCACTGGGTCACCGGTTGTCCTTCCTTGGACCACTTTTGGTAGGGACAAACCACTGCATACCAGGACACCCCACATGACCTGTCCGTTTTGGAGATGCTCTGACCCAGTCGTCTAGCAATCACAATTTGGCTCTTGTCAAAGTCACTCAGATTCTTACAGTTGCCCATTTTTCTTGCTTTCAACACATCAGCTTTGAGAACTGACTGTAACTGACTGAACTGACTAATATATCCCACCCCTTTACAGGTACCACAATAATCAATATTATTCACTTCACCTGTCAGTGGTTTTAATGTTATATCTGATCAGTGTATATTACAGTAGTTCATTTTCTCATTAACGGTGACACATTGCCATCTAGTTACTATTATTTTCTAGTATAGTATACTCTACAGTACAGTACTCAATTAAGTGATATTAAACTGCAAAAGACTTAAGTGTATATTTATCCAGCAATTTTAGTCCAGTGTCTCGATCAACACAGAAAGATGGTTTTTCTGCTTTTAGACAGCTCTTATTGAAGGAGTGGTATTTCCTCAAACAGACTTGTGATAAGCTGAATATTAATGTCTTACTTTAGCTTTCACACATTAAGGCACCATATACAAACCCCATTTCCAGAAAGGTTGGGACACTTCCTAATAATACAATAAAAACTAAAATCTTTAATTTGTTAATTCAGTGGAAACTTTAATTTAACAGACAAAAAGAGAAAGAAAATGTTTCCAGTGTTTTCAATGATGAACTTAATTCTGTTTGTTAAACATCAACAAATTTAAAAACTGATGGCTGCAACACACTCAAAAAAAATTGGGACAGAGGCAAAATGAGACTGAAAAGGTTCTACAAGTAACACTGGAAGGCTCCACAACTATCAGTGTAACTGGTAACAGGTGAGATTATCAAGATTGAGTATAAAAAGAGCTTCACCAAAGGTTTAGTCTTTGTAAGTAAGCATGGTTGTGGTTCACCACTTTGTACCAAACTTCATGAGAGAATTGTCAGTCAGTTCAAATACAATGTTTCTCACAAAAGACTGCAAAGAATTTCGGTCTTTCACCATTTACAGTTTATAATATCATGAAATGCAACCTGAAATGGTATTATGCAAAGAAGAAGCCATGTATTAATTTTGTACAGAAACGCTGGTGAGTTCTCTGGGCCTGAAGTCATCTGAGATGGGCCAAAAAACAGTGGAAACGTGTTCTGTGGTCAGACGAGTCCACGTTTCAGATTTGTTTGGGAAAAATGGACACTAGCTTCTACATTCCAAAGATGAAAAAGACCACCCAGACTGTTACCATTGAAAAGTACAAAAACCAGCATCTGTGATGGCATAGGGAAGCATCAGTACCCACAGTATGGGGGATCTGCAGAAGGTACCATTGATGTGGAGGATTATATTAGTATTTTGGAGAAACATACTGTGGCAACAGTGTGGAGAGATTGTAGAAAGAAGCCATTTTCCACCCTTTCAGCTCTTTTAACAGAACACTTTATTAAAGAACAAGCTTTAACAAATAGGGAAAGAAGACTAAACTAAGAGGGAAGAGGAGGAGGGGGACACACACAACAACACAATACACGTTCATGGTAGGCAGAAAGTACTTGGTGCTCATAGAGCTGGGAGAGGACTCTGACTCCTCCCAACTCCCTTGTAGCAGCCAATCTGCCTCTGGGTAGCAGAACCACGGGCAGGTGCTGATCCTAATCATGCTGGTGCTGGGCAGTTAAGTTGCCTAGTTGCGTGGTTAGCATGTGATTAAATCTCTCAACTAACCCATCACTCTGAGGAGGAAGGGGCATTGTCCTTGTCCTTTTACAGATGTTCATTCAGCTGCAGACCTCACTCATGACCGCTGACTCAAATGTCTGGCCCTGGTCACTGTATACCACCTCTAGGAGCCCAAAATGACAGAAAAACTCCTCCACCAGGCAGGTGGCAGTAGTGGCAGTGCCTTAGACATGTTTTTGTTCACTTCCTGAAGTAGTCCATGACAACTAAGCCAAAAGGGTTATCTCCTTCAGTCTCAGGGAAGGGCCCCAGCACATCAACAGTGACCCGCTCCATAGCGCCCAAATGGAGTGACTGCAGCGGTGCCTGTGTCTGTGATGTGGGCCAATTTTTAGCAGTGCAGCGATCACAGAAATGCACCAACAGTTCTATGTCAGTGTGACAGCCAGGCCAGTAACAACTCTTAGTCTCTGCAGTGTTGTAGCTACGCCGAAGTGCCTGACACCTGCAGCTCCATATACAGCCCCCACCCCATTTTCTCTAAGGCTGTGTGGGACCACCAGCTGCCAGATCTTTTCAACAGATCTTTTTCACACACTACACAACAGCCCCTCTCTAACCTGAAGACTATCCCAGCTAGCCCACAAAGCCTTAGCAATAGACCTGTATGGAGTTGTGTCAGCCCACCCGAGTTTTTTAAATGAGCTCAGCCACTCTAATGCCCATGAGGTCTCTCGGATTTTGCTCTTCTATCTCTGAAGCTTTTACAGCCCCAGCACATGCAAAATCAGCAGGAGCAGGCTTTAATGTGGCTGCAGCACAGCATTCCTCCAGCCACACACAGTGTCTGCATTCCTCAACTTTATATGGCTGACATGAGAAGGCACTGGCCTTGCCATGGAGCATACCGGAGCGGTGTTGTATGACAAACTGGAACTCCTGGAGCACAGCAATCTTCCTCTCCACTTGGTCCTCTGGCTCTTTGAATTCCCTGATCCACATGAGTGAAGCATGTTCCATGTGGTCCAAACGGAACCCTGTACAGTGAGAGTCAGAAGTGCCGTAGTGCAGCTACGACGGCTAACATTTCCCTGTGTGTTTCACAATAATTCCCCTCCGGTTTTCTGAGGCAGCGGCTATAGAATGCAATTACCTATTCTGTGCCGTCTTGAACTTGGGAAAGCACCACTCCAGTGCCCTGGTCTCTCGCATCAGTGTCCACTATGAACTCGCCGCCTGGCCAAGGGAACTCCAACACCAGTGTGCTGCAGAGGCTCTCGCAGATGGTGGTAAATGCATGCTCAGCAGTCTTATACCAGCGAAACTCTGTACCCTTTTCTGTCAGTCGAAGCAGAGAGGCAGCCAGATGTGCAAAGCCTTTCACAAATCCCAAGGAAGTTTTGGAGCTTGCCGGCTATACAAGGCATAGGCCACTCGTGCACTTCCTCCAGGTCTGTTGTAACAATGTGCACTTGCCAGAATGCAAATGTAGATTTGCCGCTCTGTGTTCTAGAAACACTTGCTCCACATTAGCTAGCGTGTCCTCGATGCTGGATGTGTGAACTAGCACATCATCCAAGTAAACAATATAATGGCTCTTTGGAATGTCAACTAGTACTCGGTCCATAAGCCAAATGTTGCAGGAGCATTAAAGAGTCCAAATGTCATAACAGTAAGGTGCCATAGCCCAGTGTCTAGTGTAAATACCATCTTTTCTTTAGCCTCAGGCGCTTATGCTACTTGCCAGTACCCACTACGTAAATCTAGAGCCACGAGCTAAACCAAGCTGAGCCAGCTAAACAGTCCAATGCATCATCTACGTGAGGAATAGGGTAAGAATCTACCTTCGTGACAGTGCTCAGGCAGTAATAGTCTACGCAAAACCTCCAGACTCCTGTTTTCTTTTTCACTAGCAAAGTGGAGGGGCCCATGGGCTGTTGGAAGGCTCAACAACTCCTGCAGCTGCCATTTCTTTAATCCTCTGATCTCCCTTTGCTAGCGGAATCTGATGTAGGGCAAGTTGGATCGGTGTGGCATTTCCTGTGATTATGCTGTGCTGAACAAAATCAGTTGTTTAAAGTCCTCTTACAGTCCTTACAGTCCTCTTTGGACAGTGTGAAAATGTCTGAACTGGTACAATAATTCTGGAGCAGCTATGCTCCCACAGTTAGTCAGTAACACTCTTCTGAGCAACATGATCACTCATTTTCGCCACAAGATCTGGTTGGCAGGTGGGTGGCTCAGAATGATGATGGTTGAGCTCCTCGTGAGTGCTGCCCACAGCTTCCGGTGATCCATCACTACTGATGACACCTTCCACATCGTTAACCCCTTTGTCAGGAAGCACCCCGGGCCAAAAAAGCGAGATGGTGGATTCTAATTCAAGAAGCGCTTTAACTCGTACTCTGTTTAGATGGCAATAAGATGGCAAGAAAATGTCCTTTCCTGGCAGCTCAGGCTCGTGGCACTATGCTGCTTGATGCCCTCGTTTCCGGCAGAGCCAACACACAATTTGCGAGCCCACCAGCTGCTAAGAGCTTACTGCTTCCATGCTGTCAACTGCAAAACACCGCACTGCTCTCGTATTAACACGCTCTCCCAGAATGAGCTTGACGCGCTGCACCTCCTTGGAACTGGGAGCTGAGAGCTGAACTTCTTGTTTTAATTTTTCCAGAGCGAGCACGTTCATGAAATGATCCAGGGCCAGTTCTTTCTGGACTGCAAGATTCTAATCGCTGCTGCCCTGCCGCCGTCATCTCTTTCTCGACTGGAGTCATGCTCGCTGTCGTCGCACTCTGCCGCTGGCACTATGGAGCTGTCGGCACTGTCCATGGCGGTGTTTGGTCGGACTTTACCAGGTCTCATAGGGTGCCTCATTGTGCTGATGTCATCTAGCTGGTATACTCGACTCTCTGCTTCCTCTGCCGTTGTTCATTCATAAGAGTCTGGATTTATTCGGTAAGCACTTCCAGCTCACATTCCAGACATCCCCACTTCTGACACCAATGTGGCGGCGGCATGGAGGGGGTTGTAGAAAGAAACCATTTCCATCCTTTCAGCTCTTTTAATAGAACATTTTATTAAAGAACAAGCTTTAACAAAGGGGGAAGGGAGATTAAACTAAGAGGGGAAGATACACCCAACACAAAACATGCTCATGGTAGGCAAAAAGTACTTGGTGTTTGTAGAGCATGCTGCCCAACTCCCTCGCAGCAGCCAATCTGCTACCAGGCCCACGTGGCCGGTCACCACAATATGCTGTTGTCAAGATGACATCTTTTCCCAGGAACTCCATGGATATTTCAGCAGGACAATGCAAGGCCTCATTCTGCATGAGTTACAACAGTGTGACTTGACAGGCCTGCCTACAGTCCAGATCTGTCTCCTATTGAACATGTATGGAGCATCATGAAGAGGAGAATCAGACAACAGTGACCACGGACTGTTGAGCAGCTCAAGTGTTGTACACAGCAAGAATGGGCAAAAAATCCATTGCAAAACTGTAACAATTAGAATCTTCAATTCCCAAACAAAAGTATAACTAAAAGCAAAGATGATGTGAGCCAGTGGTAAACATGCCTCTGTCTCAGCTTTTTTTGAGTGGGTTGCAGGCATCAATTTCTAATTTGTTTATATTTATCAAACAGAATGAAGTTTCTTCATTCAAATGACAACTTTTTGTCATTTTGGCTGTTAAATAAATCTCCAAATTAATTACCAATTTACAGATTTCAGTTTTCATTGTATTTTAAGAAAGTGTCCCAAATTTTCTGGAAATGGGGTTTGTGTATATATACTAGTGCATCTCAGAAAATTAGAATACTGTGTAAAAAAGCTTGTAGCTCATTAAAATCAGAAATCTATTATCTCTATTTGAGTAAATGACTATTCAAACAGTGTAAATACAGTGTATCTCTCAGTCTAGCTCAGCACATATAACCACAATGACCGGGAAGGCGGCTGACTTGACAGTTGTCCAAACAATGATCATCAACACCTCCACAAGGAGGATAAGCCACAGTAGGTCATTGCTGAAATGGCTGGCTGTTAGCAAAGTGCTGTATCAAAGCATATTAATGGAAAGTTACTGGAAGGGGGAAATGTGGTAGGAAAAGGTGCACAAGCAACAGGTACGAATGTAGCCTTGAAATGATTGACAATAAAAGTTGATTCAAGAACAGTGGACTGAGGCGGGTGTCAGTGCATCACGTCAGACGTCTTCAGGAAAGGGGCTAATACCTCCACATTTCTAACATCACACCACTCCTGAACCAGAGACAATATCAGAAGTAGCTTACCTATGTTTAAAGAGAAAAAGAACTGTATTGTTGCTCAGTGGTCCAAAGTCCTCTTTTCTCATGAAAGTAAATTATGCGTTTCAGTTCAAAATCAAGGTCCTAGAGTCTGGAGGAAGAGTGGAGAGGTTCAGAATCCTAGGTGTTTAAGTGCAATGTGAAGTTTCTGCAGTCTGTGATTGTTCTGGTTTTGGTCGACTGTTTTTTTATTAAGTCCACAGTCAACCCAGCCATGTACCAGGAGATTTTTGAGCACTTCATGCTTCAATCAGCTGGCATGCTTTATAGAGATGCAGATTTCCTTTACCATGCATGACTTAGCACCTGCCCACAGTGACAAAACTACTACCAAATGGTTTGCTGACCATTGATAATAAACCCAGGACAGTTACACAGCAAACTGGACAATCTCAATGTGCCAGCCTCCACCTCCCAGTGGATCACCAGCTTCCTCACTGACAGGAAACAACGTGAGGCTGGGAAAGATCACCTCAGGGACCCAAACCATTAGTACGGGGCTCCATAGGGATGTGTACTTTCCCCCCTGCTCTTTTCACTCTACACAAATGAATGTACCTCCATGGATCTATTAGTCCATATTCTGAAGTTCACAGATGACACTTCATAGTCATCGGTCTCATCCATGATGGTGACGAGTCTGCTTACAGAAGGGTGGTGGATCAGGTTGTCCTTTGGAGCAGCCACAACAACCTGGAGCTGAACTCAGAGAAGACAGTGGAGCTGACAGTAGACTTAAGGAGGAGCCCCCCGGCCCTGCCAGCATTCACCATCCTAAATAGAACTGTGATGGCTGTGGAATCTTATAAATTCTTTGGGACAACAATCACAAAAGACTTGAAGTGGGACATCAACATCAGCTCCGTCATCAAGAGGGCCCAGGATGTACTTCCTGCACCAGCTGAGAAAGTTCAACTGACTGAGCTGATGGTACAGTTCTACATGGCCATCATAGAATCAGTGATCACCATGTCCATCACAGTATGGGGCTGCTCAGTCACCAAACACACCAACAGACTGCAGCACATCATCAAGTCTCCAGAAAGGACCACCGGTATCAAGTTGCCCACACTGCTGGATGTACATACCTCCAGAACCAGGAAGCATGCAGTGAGAATCATCACCAACGCATCTCATCATCTGTTCCAGCGTTTTCCATCAGGTCGGTGATTCAGCCAGTTGAAAATAAAAACAGCCAGGCTAAATAAAAGCTTCTTCCCACATTCCATCAGCCTCATGAACAAGGGACTATGTACATACACACTCTACCCAGCAGTACAGATGAGCTGAAGGCCACTATAAAAGCAACCTGGGCTTCAGACACAGAAACATCTCAGCAGTGCTACAAACAGATTGCCTCCATGCCACACTGCACTGATGCAGTAATTCATGGTAAAGGAGCCCCAGCCAAGTACTGAGGGTATAAATGAACAAACTTGTCAGAAGTTGAACATTTCTGCATTGCACGTCCTTTTCTGTTTGATCTTATGAATTATTTTAATGATTTGAGATACTGGATTTCTGATTTTCAAAGGTATAAGCCTTAATGATCAAAATGAAAACCAAAAAGGCTTGAAATATGTCACGATACGTGTAATGAATATAAAATATGACAGTTTATCTTTCCGAACTAAATTATATACTAGAGTGTGTTTCAGTTCAGACAGAAGAGTGTTAGTAAAGGGAACAGCGTCTATAGCACAAAACTGATTCTGGATCACTACAGTGTTGAGGTATTTAATAAATACAGGCTTACAATTAAAATTAAAGATTCCATGGCATGAAAATGTCACTTTATTAGGTTTTATGATGAGTTCCCCTAGCCTGATTATAGACCCCCAGTGACTAGACATGGCGATAAGTGTAAAGCAAGTTCTGTGTATCCCGCATTTGAGAAAATGAATGCTCAGATGGCCCGATCTGGAATCTTCCCCTTATGTCATCATACGTGGAAAGGTTACTGCCCCTTTCTCTGCTTTGTCTGCCCAGAGAATTTGGCCAACCCATGAAAAAAGGAGCTAAAGACTGACAATGTGTGTGCTACATTGTTATTTCTTCGAGAGACATCATGGCTTGCAGACAAGTGAAGAATGGCAGTTGCTCAGTGTTTGGATGTCCAAATGAACACAAAAGTCTTTTTTAGTTCCTTCATCTGAGCCTCTGAAGAACCAGTGGGTTAATTTTATTTTCTCTGGAAATGCGCCGACACAACTTACAAAAGTTTTGTAGCCATGTCTGCACCAAACATTTCGCCGACAACTGTTTCCTCAACTTGGGCCAGTACAGAGCTGGTCTTACAGAACGTCTGAAAATTAAGTCTGGATCAGTACCAACTCTTCTTGGCTCAGCTAGAAACCTCGGACAAGTAAGTCAACTAACGCTATATCATTTTGTTGCTTTGCTGTATTTGGTTAGCTAATGTTAGCTTGTTACACTTGGAATGTGGCTGTAACATTAGCTCTGCAGCTAACAGCTATCAGCCCAGTTAGCAGGCTACTGTCGCTACTGTAAAGTTATATAGCATCAGGTATGTGTGAATACACACACTGTAACGCAGGTGTTGTACACTTCTTTGTTGTTTGGATACCTGTTCTGCTGTTAGTGTTATGTTGTGTGTGATATCTGCCTTTCCCCTCATTGAAATGACTGTGAGTGAGCACCACTGTGATCAGGTGATCAGATGAGAATGGACAAAATTACAGCAACGGGGCTACAGACACTGATCACAACTGCTTGGATATGAAGGGAATGTCCCGAATATTACTACAAACGAGTACAACTGTAACAGCTTACATACACAAACCAACTAAAGTACCGTATCCAGACACAATATTTTAAACTAACCAATCAGAGACGTCCTGCTGTAGCCGCTGAGTTTCAGCTTCTTCAGGTGTTTCTCCATCGGGACCAGATTCTGGGTCAAACTGAAAAGCTTCGTGTCTGAGCCATCACCTTACATCCGAGGTAAACATCAGCGCATGGTAACGTGGCTGCAAGCTGGTGAAGGCCACGCCCCCACCCTCACCTTGCCCCGCCTCTCTCCTCCTCATTATCATTTAAAGCTACAGACACAGAAATGGCACATCCAAAGGAAAGCTCATTGTGGGACTGACTCGAAGTGGCTGTAATTCTGCACCAAGGCTGAATTTCAGGAAAGAGATTTCAGATACAGTATTAGGGGACCACTAAGGCCTATATAAAACCATTAAAATGTAGCATGTCATGGGACCTTTAAGAATTAAATACATACATTGAGACATAAACTGTGTGTTGTTTTGTTTTGTTATGAAACATTTTTTCTGTTCAGGCAGGAAACACAGCTGGATCTTATTGCTGTACACATCACAGCACATTACCATTAAACACAGTGTGTTAAAATAACTGTTACGGTAAGATTCTGTAGCCTTATTGCAGAAATAGTCAAAGGAAATCGCACATCACACACACACACACATCACATACACAGTGTTTAAGCATAAAATCTGGTATACACATTGATTGTGCGTATGCGTGTGTGTACGCTGTTTTTATATCTTTGTGAGTCCCCACAAGGATAGGAATATTTTTCAACATTTTGCTGGTCCCCATAAGGAAAGTGTTTTTGTTGTAGTTTTTAAGAAAGAAAGAAATATCTGTGCCAAAAGGTTTCCTTTTCATTACTGTGGTTAAGGTTTGGGTTAGTGTTAATTAACTGCAGTAATAATAATGTCAATGGAAAGTCCTCACAAGTATAACAAGACAAATGTGTGTGTGTGTGTGTGTGTGTGTGTGTGTGTGTGTGTGTGTGTGTGTGTGTGTGTGTG
>JAOVVH010156799.1:0-12018 GCA_028566435.1 Scorpiodoras heckelii | reverse complement strand
AGTCCAGTTGGACAGGGAGACATTGGAGGAGGTAGAGGCCTTTACCTACCTGGGCAGTGTCATCGACAAGCAGGGCGAAACAGATGCTGATGTTAAGGCACGCATAAGTAAAGCAAGAACAGCCTTCCTACAGCTGAGGAACATCTGGACCTCAAAGGAACTGGGCCTAAGGACGAAGGTCAGGCTGTTCAACACCAATGTCAAGTCAGTTCTTCTCTATTTAGCAGAGACATGGAGAGTAACAGTTGTAACAATGAAGAAAGTACAGACCCTCATCAACTCCTGTCTGCGAAGTATCCTCCAGATCCGCTGGCTAGACATCATCAGCAACCGGGATCATTGGCAGAGAACCAACCAGTTTCCTGTGGAAGAGGAGATCCGGAAACGACGCTGGAGAGATGGATCGGTCACACATTATGCAAGCCAGCTTCCAGCATCACAAAACAAGCACTCACCTGGAATCCTCAGTGCAAAAGAAAAAGAGGGAGGCCAAGAAATACATGGCGCTGAGATCTGGCAGCTGACAACAAGGAGCTTGGATACACCTGGAGGCAGCTGGAGAGAAAAGCCCAGGACAGAGATGGCTGGAGAGCTCTTGTCAGCCGCCTATGCCCCAGGAAGGGTGACAGGCATAAATGAAAAAAAATGATGATGACAAAATCCTATAATGGTTAAATATTTAGATAATCTTTGTAACATTAAATGCTCATTAACATTCAACAGGTTTTTAACCCATGGCTATAAATGTATGGAGATACAATATGTTTGCCATTATGTATAATGAATGAATTGAGTGTTTCAATAGAAGTGCAAAACATTTTTTTAAGTATCTATAGTAAAGTGAAAACTGTTCATATGTAGATAAGGTTTCTTACTGACATTAAATACAGATGTTTATTGCTAAGGTATGCTGACCAAAACCCAACTTCTGCTCAAGGTCATAATGTTAATGCCCAGACTATGTCAAATTCTAACATTAGTAGATGTTGATAACTTGTTGGTTTTAAGTCATGGTGTTCAATAACAAAAATCCAACATCTTCCAAACATCTCAAATACAAACATTTAATTCTAAGGTATGCTGACAAAAATACAATTTCGGGTCAATGTCATAATCTTAATGCATGTACGGCATGAAATTTTTAGCTCAGCATATGCAAAGCCTATTTCCAGAAACAAGCTGAAATGTGAACTCTTCTGACAAAAGAACAATTTTCCACTGTCTTTTGGTTCACAAAATTAATATATGGCTTTTCCTATAATACAATTTTAGGTTGCATTTTTGATGCAATGGTGGCTGTTACATCCGTCGCCACACGAGGGCGACAAAATGCCTAATCACAGACCACAGCCAAGAACTACAGTTCCTGTCGAACCAAGGATAACTAGCTACACCTGCCGCTCGTTACCTGTCATCAGCCCTGGAGCCACGCTGGGTATAAATGAGTCCAGTATTCTCTCCCCGGCATGGATCAACTTTACGTCACTCTCAAAGAGTGTTTGCATCTGCCAACCTAGACACACTAAAGTTAAGTACTGGTTTCTGACTTTGCACCCATCATTTACTTCCCGTGTTTTGTCTTTGCTTTGATCCATGTTTCCTTGTTTCTCCTTTTTCTGTTTCTCGTTCTAATTGCCAAGCCAGAGTGTGGCCATCTGGACATTATCTCCCCTGCCCTCGTTTGGATCCTTGGACATTCCATTGCCTGGTTCAGGTATTTGTTTGTTACTTTGCTTATGTTTTTTCCACATGCTCTGGGCTTTTGTTTTTGGTTTTGGTTTTGCTATAATGACCTTTTGCTTTTGTCTCCCACTGTGAGCCAAAATAAATGTTACTGCAATTGACTCCGGCATCAGTGTGGGATCATTACAGTGGACTGTTAAGTGACGATGATTTTCCAAAGTACTTCCGAGCCCATGTGGCTTTGTCTATCAGAGTAGCACGATGGTTTCTCAAATAATACCACCTGAGGGCTTGATGGTCATGCACATTCAACTGCAGTTTCCGCCCTTGGACTTCATACACCAAGATTTCCACCGACTAAGCGAATCTTTTCATTATATTATGAATTGTAGATGGTGAAAGACCCAAATTCTTTGCAATCTTGCACTGAGAAACCATGTATTTGTACTGACTGACAATTCTTTCAAGTTTGTCACAAAGTGATGAACCATGACCCATTCTTGTTTGCAAAGACTAAGCCTTAGGTGGATGCTCTTTTTTTTTTTTTATTCAATCTTCATGACCTCACCTGTTACTAGTTAAACTGCTAATTGTGGAACCAGTGTTACCTGGGGATGTGTTTTAATCTTGGGGAAGAAGAAGAAATCATGCAGAACCAAATCAGGGCTGTAGGGTGGATGTGGAAGGACTGGAAAGTTTATTTCAGACAAAAATTCTTTCACAGCCAGTGAAGTGTGACATTGTCATGATGAAGGATCCGTGAACAGGCTACCTGATGGTGCACACACACAAAACCCTCTTCCTGAAACATTCCACAACTCCAAGGTAAAATGTTCCATTTACTGTTTACCTCCTGGTACAATTTCTTCATGGATAATCCCTTGAGAATTTAAAAAAGTCAAGAACAGTGATTTTTGATATGCTCATGTGAGCTTTCTTTGGGTGAGACTGTGTACCACTCTGCACTTTGTCTTTTTGTCTCGGGGTTTATACTCGAACATTAATGATTCATCTCCTCTGATCACACTGTTCAGGAAATTGGGCTCTCTTGTTAATGGATTGGATTATGATTGAGTAGCTTGTCCATAAACGTTCTTCAACATTTCAAGAGTTTCTGATGCACTTTTACCGATTTTCACACACAATTCTTTTTCATTGCCATTTAATTCGCATACCATTACTTCAAACATGCTTGCATTGTACCAGTGATGAGGAACTTCAGGAAAAAAAAAAATGTCTGGGCACTGTGAAGGCTAGAATGCAACTGACAGGGGTCCTACCCTTTATCTCAGATCCAACTCTGACCTTGAACCACCAGCCACATGTTTAAGCCTTACGGGGCACAGGAATGTCATTCTCTTAACTTTCTGGAAAGACCTTATAGGATTGATCTCAATGAAAATGTTGTGTACCAAAATTTGTCTTTTTTTTCTAATTGTTGACAATCACTGCTGTTTAAAATAATTAGATATTTATATAAATATGTTTAAAATATACTGTGAAAAGGAGGACACTCCAGTAGGCAGAAGGTTTCAGAATGAAAATTAACTGGCTTTATTTTACATAAACTTAAATTAAGCTTTGCAGCTTCTCTTTCTGATGCATACACTCTCTCAGGCTCTGTGTCTCAGCTCTGCCACGACTCTCTCACATGCTCTCCTGCACACGCCTTTAACTCCTCGTTCACTACACACACACACACACACGCACGCACACACAGGGAGAGACAAAGGGCCAGTTAGACTCGGGAAATAAGGAGCAGGTGCTCACCTTTTATGCCACTTCTGGCTCTGTCTCCCATTGCCATATCCAGCATCCACTGCCACATACCCCCACTGCCCAATTCAGGCTGACGAAGGGAAGTGTCACAAATTGGTGCAAACTGAATGATGTGGAGAGGACTTTTTTTTATAGGACATGGGAGTCAAGGGGATCTGCCCATATCCCTTGGTTAAGTCCAGTGTTGAATAAAAGCAAGCTGCGCCTAACTGATCAAGCAGTTCGTCAGTGTGAGGCATGGGATATGCATCGAATTTAGACACCGTGCTGACTTTATGATAATCCACACAGAAGCAGACCGGCCCATCGGATTTGGGAACCAAAACAATGGGACTGCACTACTCATTGTGGGATTCTTCGATTACGCCCATATCGAGCATGGCCAAGAGATCTTCCCTGACCACTTGTTTTTTATGTTCAGGGAGGCAATAGGGGTGACTACTAATCACTACCCCCGGGTGTGTCTCAGTGTGGTGCTCTATGAGGTCAGTGCGCCGGGGCAGAGTGGAGAACACGTCGGAGAATCTGTGCGACATCAGCGGAGTCAGGAGTAGAGGTGGCTGTCAATGTGAACCAAAATAAACTCCTTTGCCAATTTAAAAGTTCTGGTCCCAGCTCATCCCTCTTGGGAACCACCGTCGCCAAAACCGCTAATTTGGCCTGTCTCCATGGTTTTAAGAGGTTGACATGGTAAATTTGGCATGCCCCCTTCCATGCACACCACCTCACAGTCAACAACCCCAAACCGTTGTGACCTCAAAGGGTCCTTGCCACTTCGCAAATAATTTGAAGCTTTATGTGGGCAGTAAAATGAGCACTTTCTCTTCCAGCGTGAAACTGCATAGCTGAGCACCTCTGTTATACAGCCGGGACTGTCATTCTTGAGCCTGCAGCAAATTCTCCTGTGTTAAAGCACCCAATGTGTGGAGTTTTGCTCTCAGGTCAAGAACATACTGAATTTTGCACTTACTGTTAAAAGGTCCCTCCTCCCAATTTTCCATCACGACTTCGAGGATGGTGAAGCTTGCGGGACCTCTCATACTGTGAACAATTGGGGCTTGAGCCACTTATCCCAATTTTTTAGGATCCTTGTGCACAAACTTACAAATCATATTTTTGAGTGTCTTATTAAATTGTTTGACCACATAAATGCTGGTAAAGAATCAATTTAATCCCCAGTAGTTTGTACAGCTTGTGAAGTGTGCGTGACCTGAAAGTTGTGCCCCAATCTTTCGGGATCCTGAACCGGGAGATCACGCTGAAGAGTGCTGTCACAACACTACGTGCTGAAATGTTGAGAAGCGGCACTGGTTCCGGTTATTGTGTTGGGTAGTCGACAAGGACTAACACAAAGCGCTAGCTGCGTCCTGACCATTCTAATGGCCTGACGGGTTTCACACCAATTCTCTCAAAAAGTGACCTTGATTAATGAAAGGGGGCACAATGATGCTTTTGGGGTGGGTGGTGGATTCACCAACTGACATTCTCGACATGCCGCACAACACCTGCGAACATCCCTGCGAATGCCCGGCCAATAGAAGAGGGCCATGATACAGAAAAGTGTTTTATCCTATCCTAAGTGTCCCGAAATAGGATTATAATGAGCCTGGAATAACATTTCTCAGTGGCTCTTAGGCACCAACAACTGGGATGTAATTTCACCTGTGTGAGTGTCCTGCATCACTTTATATAGCTTATCACTAATAATTGCAAAATACAGGTAGGATAGGGCAGTGTCGGGTGGAATCCTTTGACCATCAATTAGTCTCACTTAGTCAAAGGCATGGCGGAGTTTCATGTCACGTATCTGCTCTAAACGGAAATCCCCAGTGGGGAAGTGTTAGCCTGAAACTCACCTTACATTGACGAGGGGAACCCCGCTTCCCCCTCCAGCAGGACCCATCTATGCTTTTTCCCCCTGAATAATATTGTGACAGGAACTATAGGTTATGTAGTTGCCACCTCCGGCAGGCATTGTGCAGCTGCTAGTCGAAGACAGAATTTCACAGAATAGTATGATGGACTTGCGCTTTAGTTTTAGAGGGTAAATAAAGTGGCAATACAATGGAGTTCTGTGTGTCCTTCCATAGGTGTTCAACAGGGAGACAAATTAATACTGAAATACACTGAATTACCTTATATTTTTAAACAGTTCAATTAGCCTAAACTTAGGAATGATCTTGATGAAAATCTTGGGTACCCTACAGCAAAATTTGTCTTTCTGAATATTTTTGGACATACTCTTCAAAAACTTTCACATATTTATATAAATAAAAATGTTTAAACTATGCCAGTCAAATAACATGACATTGCTGCTCTTTAATGTAAAACAAAAAACTGAGGAGGAGAAGGGCAGGGGTAGTGCTAAAGTGGAAAATTTTGACTCTAAAATACAAAACTAATAGCAATGAAGACTCCTTATGTCTATTCAGCCCATTTCAAACATTATTTTACACATCATGGACAATTATCTACAGAGCTAGTGATGAGCATATGGATCAATACTCGAGTGTGTGTGTTTGTGTGTGTCTGCGAAAGAGAGAGAGAGAGAGAGAGAGAGAGAGAGAGAGAGCTACCATGTTTTAATATCTTTGGGGACCACACATGGATAGGGATATAGGAATATCTTGTGACATTGTCCCCACAAGGAAATTGGCTTTTTGTTGTAATTCTTTTTAACAAAATATATAAATAGATACATAAACAAATAAATAAAAGATCTACTGAGGTTAAGGATAGGGTTAGCATTAAATATGTGCAGTAATAATTTTGTCATTGAAAGGTCCTCTCGGGTATAGTAAGACAAATGGTTTTTTTTTTGTGTGTGTGTGTGTGTGTGTGTGTTGTGGGAAAGGGAGTGCAAAGGCAAAGAAATCGGTTTGGATAGAAAATTAAGTTCAAGGGTCATGCAGACTGGTCTGAAGGGTAACAGCAGATGAAATGTGGCTATTTGTTTTAAGCCAAGACTGATTTCATCTGGGCTGGAAAAGGTCGGTGTAACATGAAAAAGGGTTTTGTCTCCATTGGTACAGGCTTTGATTCGTAGCTCTCTAGGTGCCTGTGTTTACTTATGCATTTACACAATGGCTCCCTAACTGCATCATTATTCTCTCTGAAACTTCCTTGGCCTGCAAGCTATAGGTGAACCGTTTTACAAGTAAATATGTTGTTGTTTTTATTTTCTTCCTGAGGAAAATTCAAGAAATATAGTTATTACCACAGAGTCAGATGATTATTCATCTTTGTAGTATTCAAAGTTTAAATCAAGGGTTTTTAACAATTACACTACATTGACAAAAGTATTTGCTCATCTGCCTTCACATGCATATGAACTTGAGTGACATCCCATTCTTAATCCATATGGTTTAATATGATGTTGGCTATAACAGCTTCAACTCTTCTGGGTAGGCTTTCCACAAGGGTTAGGAATGTGTTTATGGGAATTTTTGACCATGCTTTCTGAAGTGCATTTGTAGACACTGATGTTGGATGAGAAGGCCTGACTCACAGTCTCCGCTCGAATTCATCCCAAAGGTGTTCTATCGGGTTGAGGTCAGGACTCTGTGAAGGCCAGTCAAGTTCTTCCACACTAAACTCGCTCATCCATATCTTTATGGACCTTGCTTTGTGCACTGGTGTGAAGTCATGTTGAAACAGAAAGGGGCCATCCCCAAACTGTTCCCACAAAGTTGGGAGCATGAAATTGTCCAAAATCTCTTGGTATGCTGAAGCATTAAGGGTTCCTTTCACTGGAACTAAGGGGCTTAGCCCAACTCCTGAAAAACAACTCCACACCATAATCCCCCTCCACCGAACTTTACACTTGGCACAATGCAGTCAGACAAGTACCGTCCTCCTGGCAACTGCCAAGCCCAGACTCGTCCATCAGATTGCCAGATGGAGAAGCGTGATTTGTCACTCCAGAGAACATGTCTCCACTGTTCTAGAGTCCAGTGGTGGTGCGCTTTACACCACTGCATCTGACGCTTTGCATTGTGCTTGTTGATGTAAGGCTTGGATGGAGTTGCTTGGCCATGGAAACCCATTCCATGAAGCTCTCTACGTACTGTGCTTAAGCTAATCTGAAGGTTACATGAGGTTTGGAGGTCTGTAGCGATTGACTCTGCAGAAAGTTGGTGACCTCTGCGCAATATGTGCCTTAGCATCGTCTGACCCCGCTCTGTCATTTTACGTGGCCTACCACTTCGTGGCTGAGTTGCTGTCAAGTTGCTGAGTACTGTCATGCAGTTGTTATAATAAGATTGACAGTTGACTGTGGAATATTTAGTAGCAAGGAAATTTCATGACTGGGTATTATTATTATTATTATTATTATTATTATTATTATTATTTAGTAGCAGTAGTAGTAGTAGTTGTTACCAGTCAGTTGATCTAACAAACACAGTAGTGCTACCGCAAATGGTTTTCACCAAGGTTTTTCAATGATATCAAATCTGATTCAGTTAATGGAACATTCAATCAGGTTACAGCTGTAACAGAACACAAATACATTTTAATTGCAAATTGCACAGTCAAACCTTTATCTATCTCATAGATGTGAATACATATAAGATGCTGGACAATAAGTAAGGAATAACACATGATAGGCCGTGCTATAAGGTTATAAGGAAACATGCATGCCAGGGGGTATTACGATGCCTGTACAGCACACTGTTTATTTTACACTTCAATAAACTTCAGTGAATCTTATCAGTGAGGCTAACACATTACATTACTTATCCTTAGTCTTTCTACAAGGTCACTGCAATCCCAGTATAGAACTACAAAGGTAATCAGAGAGTGTTGATGAAGGAGGGCACAGTAATGATATTTTATGTTTCTCTTTACTTTAGTGTTCTAGCCATTAGCTTCTTGTTGACATCATTCCATCAGGACCTATTAAAGGCCAGCTGGAAAATCAATACAAATAAGATTAGCTAGTTCATATGAGGTTAGAAGGGCACTGTTAGTGGGCAATGTGCAAGGGTCACAAACTAATAGGCTATGTTTTTATTTTTTATTTATTTATTTATTTATTTATTTATTGACTATGAACACAAGGGGTCACCAGTGAGATGGGCGGATATCATACCTGGTGGATTCATGGCTATGGGTTAATGTGCTATATTATTATACAGTTAATCTTAGCTAATATATTGAGTCATAAAAATATAATTTTAATTAAATATGTTTGTTTCTTCAATAGTTGACTGAAAAAAACAATCAGATTATGTGTGACCTTTGGAAAACCGCAGAAGCCAAACAAACTAGTAACAGGTCTCAATGAATATACTCTGAGAAGACTTTATACCATGCTTTTAGTATTACAAGGTCCTATCCATTAATAACCCACTGGAAACTTATAATAGTAAAGTCTCAATATATTGTGGCAGCTACATAGAAGAAGAGCCAGAATAAGCCATTTCCTTGGAAAATAACAAGCTTTTTTTTGCAATGGTGGATTTTATAAAAAGACTCAACAGACGTAACAGAGACAAGGAGAAGAAAAGCTAAAAATAAAGACTTCTCATTAAATGACAGACATTTAACAGACATTTGGGAAACTATAAAGGACACAGTAAATTAAACCAAGACATTATACAACCTAACTATATATTTTTTTAACACACAACAATTTACACAACAACAATATTTAAACATTATATATAACCAGCAACTAAAACACATTAACCTTAAAGTACGTAAAAGCTGCAGGAAGGTACATGGTACCCTGAGAATCCTTTTCAAGCTCCTCTTGCTCTCCCAAGTGACCCACCCCCCTATATCCAATGGCGTATCCCCCAACCCCACTTGATGCTGAATTTTGAAACCTGCAGTGCCATAGCTTACCTTTCTACCTGGCCCTCTGGCTCTCTGAACTGCATATGCCAGGTAAGCAAGGCATGATCAATGCACAGGGTATATGGGATGCCATTTGGATAGGAACAGTAGTGGGTCAGCCCCACCATCACTGTCTGTAGTTCTTTTCTTGTAGTTGTGCCCTGGCTTAGTCAGACATCAGCTCAAGTACACCATGACCCTCTCTGTCCCTTCCTGCACCTGTGAGAGGACAGAAACACTGCCTTTTTGCTACCATCTTCGTTTATTTCTTTAACTGTTAGGCAGTGGAGTGGAGTAACTATGTATCAATAACAACTGCATGTGCATCTCCCTGACTTTCTCCTCTGCCACCTCGCTTCTCATCAGTGGGAAGTGATGTGGGCAGAGCCAAAACTTCATCACCAGTGTTAATGGTATGCTGCACCAAGTCAGTCCATGTACAGTCTTCTTACACAGGTGTTTCCCAAAACCATAGTTCCACTGAACATTCACAAACACTGTCGGTAAGTTGTGTAGTTGGAACTAGAGCTCTACACCTGTGGTTAGAAGCTTAGTTCTTGGTGATTATGTCAATGATGACGGAGGATGCATGTCAGTAAGCTAAAAACTAACATTAATCCTCTTGTAGGAACATAAATGTCAAATCCTTTGAACGAGTAGCTCCCAATGCACTTCTTAACGTATTCCTGTGTTTATGATCATGATTGCAATCATCAAATATCATCGCTAAAGCCCATGTGTGCATTAGCTGTGTCACATTATCCCAACTGTCCTCCTCCAAGCTTATCTTACTTCGGAGTGTATCTGTGGCACAGTTGGTAGAGCGGAAAGTTATTAAATAGGCTTACAGCAGGTGTCAGGTTTGAAACAGTGCTATGGTAGGATGTAGGGTAAATTATTGAAGCAAAAGTTTTTTGCCCAGAGCATGAAAAATAAACTCATGACTGTCCCTTTTAACATTTCCTTTCTGTGTGTGTGTGTGTGTGTGTGTGTGTGTGTGTGTGTGTTTCTAGACCTATGAAAGAAATGCTATCACACTAGCCTTTACCACAGACAGATGTAAGGAGAAAAAACAGGGAAATCTTAATAGTACTTTAATCAGTTAATTAATCAATGAAAACTCTCGTTACCATTATGGCAGAAAAAAAATGTTATTAGCAGCGGGGATTCAAAATTCACATACCCTCGTTCAGCACACTTCGTGATTAACGGCACTGGTCGATTGCAATTGATTGCAAATAGTTTGTCTATTTTTTCCTCTAAAGCAGGGTTTCCTGCTATTTTTATTAGTATTTTTTACGTTGTTATAAAATTTATTTGTTGATTTTATTAATATTATTGGTGCTTGTATGATGCAATATGAATAAATGAGAGTATCCTAAATAATACATTCATTACGTAATTCGGATCACACATATTTTGGCAGAACATCACAAATTTTGTGAGTTTTTTCCCCATTTCCCGCTCTGGAAATCAGTCCAAACACGTTTAGAAACTATATAGTTCAGGCTACGGTGGTTCAAACGAACATAGTTCGAACTACGGTGGTATGAACAAAGTTACTTCTGATGTTAGTTAGTTTAACGATGCATCGTACCATGTTAGTTAAATGCTAGACTCCGTCGTTCTATGGGAAACGCACCCCAGATTAGTTTAACCAGGTGTGTTGGAAGCAGTGGACACACTATAATGTGCAGGGCAGTGTGACAGGTATGGGAAACCTATTCGGGTGTAGAACTCCATTGCCAGTCTCTGCTCTCTGCTCTATGTCTCCAGCGAACCGGAAATTAAAATTCCGGTATACGTGAATGTGAAAGTGTTATGTGCACAGAACACAGTGGGCAGCCCCTTTCTCATTTCTCACTGCCTCAGGTTCACGGCACTGCCAGGTCTAATGTCCCAGCTTTCTGCACTGCCAGCACACTAGCCGCTCCACGCTCATCTGCTCATGGGCCACCTTGCATGCTGTCTCTGCCTCACAGTCACCTGCTGCACCACATAGCACAGCTCACCGTGGTGTCTTGACACCAAAGATGACCTCCTCCCCTTCTGCTTCATATGATGGGTGATGTTTTTGCCTCCATGTGCGCAGGTGTTTACTTTCAGTGTGTACATGGGGATTGGATAATTGGCACATACAACTTGTGTAGTCCTAGAGTATATAAAGACAGGTAAGTGCTTAATAGGGGTGCTCAAGGTAGAGGACCCACCCCCTCATTCTGAACTTCTGCTCTACTCACCAGGTCTCACAGTTGTGGTGTGGGCTCGGGCTGTACTTGTTGGATTTCTGCCAGATTTGTACGGAGTTTGCGTCAAGCACGCTCCATTTCATTTAACCTGAGGTGCAGTCATTGTAAGTAGGTTTCTCTAGCGTTGTGAGCCTTAATTCCCTGTGCTATGATGTGTGCTATCTCCCCTGCTGTTCACGCTGATGACTCACGACTGCTGTGCCAGATTCGGAACGAACCACATCATCAAATTCGCCGACGACACAACAGTGGTGGGCCTCATCAGAGACAACGATGACTCAGCATACAGAGAGGAGGTACAGCAACTCATCAACTGGTGTGAAAACAACAACCTGCTTCTCAACGTCAACAAAACAAAAGAAATAACTGTGGACTTCAGGAAAAAACGTCAAACACACATCCCCCTCTTCATCAATGGCAGTGCTGTGGAGTCGGTGAAAAGCACAAAGTTCCTGGGAGTGCACAT
>JAOVVH010156659.1:0-12032 GCA_028566435.1 Scorpiodoras heckelii | reverse complement strand
GAGAGAGAGAGAGAGAGAGAGAGAGAGAGAGAGAAAGAGAGAGAGAGAGAGAGAGAGAGAGAGAGAGAGAGAGAGAAGGACAGAATAAGAGACAGATGGAGACTGAGAGAGATAGATTTCAGATTTTTTTTTACTTATAACATTGCAATGCTTAGAAATATATATCACATATAATAACATACACCACATTTTTTTAAATGTACAACAAATAAAATGACTTAAAATCAGTAATAATACAATTAGAAATTCTAAATGAACTCGCTACTATCAAGCATACACAAAAAACCCACTGATACCACAGACGTCCTCCAACCGATCTGTGTCACTAATCAGCTTGTTATAAGCAAATTCTATTTTCAGTCTTGCAGTCACCAGACCTTTAAACATACCCCCTACATCTGTCCTTCCTCCTCCCTGTATGCAGTGTTTCCTTGTTCTCCCACACAGCCAGTTTTGCCATTCCTAATAAAAAATTTAAAAGAGCAGCTACACATTTTTTTGCTCCTAGTGTGCATGTCCTAAAATGAGTAGTTTTAAGCTAAAAGTCTCTCCATAGGCCTAAGACGTTTTCACTGGTTAAACAGAGCAGTAAGATGTGTTGACGCTGTAAAAACAGTCCACCCAGGATCTAGATGTGGCAGATAACTGTTTGTGGCTATTGCTCCATGTACAGTCTTCCACCGGTGGTCAGCTTCCGTGTATCAAGCAGGAACTTGTACAGGCATTGCCATCTGCCTTTAGGGGAAGATTAGGTGCCAAACAGCCCAACCCACATTGATGCAGGCACCTCAGAGAGTTCCTGTAACTGACACAGGTAATGTACTGTGCTTTTTTCCCAACTGCCTGAAAATGTCCCAGGGTTGGGAGTCAAAATCTTCCTCCCTGTACTCCTCACCAACACTCAGCACAGGGAAAGTATAGCCCTGTCCATCTGTCCAGGAATGAACCATCCTGGACAAACACCCTGCAAAGTGATGGTGAAGAGTTAATGGTAGCTGTTTGAAATCTTTCCACCAGATCTTAGATCTTAGATCTTATTCCAGTCTTTCTACAGATTTCAGCCATGTTCACTGAAAGCAGGAGCTCAGGTTTCGTGCAAACTGCAGCAAACATGATTGTCCATAATTTGGCTGAGTAGAGCACCGTGGTGGCTAGGAATGGATTGTTGAACAGTGATCCCTTGTACAGCCATGCTACTGTAGCGCAATCCGTTCTTTTAAATGGTAAAGTCCTTCCAGGCCTGGTAGAAAGATGTACTGCCATAGAGATTGTTCCTCTCCAGCACCATCAAATAGAAGTGTTTGTCCAAGCCCATACCATCTGATCTCTGTAGTATAGCTTTTGCTGTGTAGGTCCAGGTTGCTCCTGATTCATAAAGTAACCATTGTGCTGATTGCAGATGAAAAGCTGTGATTCTGGAGTTGATATCAATCAGCTCCTGTCCACCTTCATGTACTGGCAAATTGAGCATAGCTGCACAAACCCAGTGCTGTCCAGATCAAAAGAAATCCACCAGCTGCTTTCAGACCTCTCGAACAAGACCTGCTGGTGGTGCTAAAACTATCAGCCAGTGCCAGGGGGTTGATGCAACCATGTTATTGTCACCCAGAACACTTCCCCTGTAGGACAGTTGGGGTAGGAACCATATCCAGTTATTCATTCTGCCACAAACATCCTCTCAGTTCTTCGTTTGAAAGTCCTCTGTTTCAAAATATATTCCAAGGATCTTTATTCCATCTGTTCTCCATGGCAAACCTCCAGATAATTGAGGAGCTCTTATTGCCAAGGTTTGCATCATCCATGGCTTTACTTTTGGCCCAGTTTACTTTTGCTCTAGATGCTCTTTCAAACATCTCCAGAGCACCTGAAAGAACCTCAACATCCATTTGGCTGCTGATGAAGACTGTTGCTTTGTCTGCATAGGCAGATAACGTTATATTAGTAGCCATGTTTGGAATTAGTTTAGATGTCAGATGAAGCAGCAGAGGTTCAATGGCTAGACTGTACAGCTGGCCAGAGATACGCAACGTATGTATGATTGTATGATCAATGTATGATTCTTCTGTGAACAAGAAACAGGCAGTTCATGCTCGAGCCTATCCACAGCATAGAGAAGTCTGTGTATAAAACCTTTAACCAGTTCAAAAAAATTCTCTCCAAACCCAAAGGCTTGCAGAATTTTGAGGATGTATGTGTGATTGACCCAATCAAAAGCTTTTTCCTGATCCATGAAAATGATGGATCTATTAGTGATGGGATGCCATCAGTGACAGCTGTGAGACAGCAGCTATGAGTTGTCATATGTAAGGTCTGAGTCCAAGTTAGCTCTTTGCTCAATATCTAGATGTGGTAGATCTTCCATAAGCAGGTGTGTTGTGGTTGTATTAAAATTATGCATATCACCACATTTCAGCCTGGTCTCCAGTGACTGTTGTACTGGGAGGCGTAAACACATCATTAGTTGCGAGAGTGTTTTTCTAGATTAAAAAAGTACTGGCAGCATCCAAGTCCTTTAGTAAAGTGAAATGAGATCTGCACTCTTTGCTTTCATATTCAAAAATGAGCTTTTTTTAAAACTTTTTATCTTTTAGGAGGTTGTCTGCCTTTGGTATGTTGTTTACAGTCATTTCATTCTCAAGCAGTTTTGTGTCTCTCTGTCGCTCTAAAACTTCTATTGTTTCTTTTGTTTCAGCAGAGGAATAAAATATAAAAAGATGACAGAAGACTTTAATCTAACTCTTCCCTACATCCCACCATTGTTTTAAATCTCCAAAAAAGCAGATTTTCTTCTTCTGCACTGATTTCAAAAAGTCCAAAACCTTGGCAAAAGTTGGCTCTGCAATAAACTAAGGTTAAAATGCCAGTGGCGGCACGGTGGTGTAGTGGTTAGCACTGTCTCCTCACAGCAAGTCCGGGCCGTTCTGTGTGGAGTTTGCATGTTCTCCCCGTGCTTGTGTTCCCCATGTTCCTCCGGGTACTCCGGTTTCCTCCCACAGTCCAAAGACATGCATGTTAGGTTGATCAGTCACTCTGATTGGCCGTAGGTGTGAATGTGTGTGTGAGTGTGTGTTGGTCATGTGATGGACTGGCGACCTGTCCATGGTGTACCCCGCCTTCGCCCAATGATGCTGGGATTGGCTCCAGCCCCCCGTGACCCCGACTAGCGGGATAAAGTGGAAGATAACGAGTGAATGAATGAATGAATAAAATGCCAGTATGAGCTTCTTTTCTGATTAGACTTTATACAGAAATTTAAGGAGATTAAAATAATGATCTGTAAAACCTACAGGTTGATATCACGCTACATGACTCGGTCACAGTGTTCTTTAGAAACACAAAACCTGTCCAGCCTTACAGCACTAAACTCATTATTTAACATCTTTATCCAGCTGCATTGTCTAACGTTTGTGTTCTTTACTCTCCTTAGAGCAGTTAAATCAAATTCATAAATGATGAAGATTCCACCTGCATCATGCTGTCCAACAGTGTTTCTTAGGTTCTGTACATGGTTCATGGTTTTATCTGTACAGATAAATCCATGAATCTCTGCTTTCACCAGCAGCACTCTGCCTTTTTCTACCTCCTGTGTACAGAGAATATTAACACTTAGTTTAGATGAGAACAGGATCCCCTGCAACCCCTGCACTAAAATTAGCTCCATGACTACACCAGTACTGCCCTTCCCACCACATACACCATTCTACCTCATTATCAGTGTCACTGTGTGTTTTCTGATGGAAAAACCGTTGGAACTTTTTCTGCTGGATTGCCTTAGATACTACCGCTTGCTTTTCTTTTGACCTCCCACCACTGATATTAAGAGAGGCAATTTAAGAGCAAGCCAAAGAAGGAGGGAAAAAAAGGAAAAAGAGAAGAGCAGACTGAAAAGGGAAAGTGATTTTTCATTTCTTTTTTTAGTTGCACTTTGTTTCTGGTTTTTCTACAGATGTCATGAACCTTTTCAAATCTGGAGCAAATCTGGAACAAATCTGGAAAAAATCTACTGTTACTGTTTTCTTCTAGACTGTTGTGTAGAAAATCTTTTCATTTTTTTAGATTGAGTCTAAATCAATTATTTGAATTCTTTATCTGAGTAGAGGTTTAACTTCAGGCAGTTCTGGTCTGGAGAAACATTCTGAACCATTGCCACCAGCATCACGAACCGCAACCCCATCAGCATCCCCATAGCCATGTTCACATTCACAGATACTCCATCAACTCTTACACCACTAATATACATAGCTTTCTCTCTATGTTCCTCTCCATGATATTTGTCTGTCTGTTTATTTACATGCTGATTTACTTTACTCCAGACCTGCACTAAGGAACTCTGTAACTCAGCTGGGTTCCTCACCATCTCAGAGCCAGTGCACTCAACTATCTGCTCATTCCACACTTCAGAATCAACTGCAGGGGAAGGATGCCTACCAGTATACCCAATACCATGCTTTGCACCCTGCCAGGTGCCAGGCATTCTGCTTAGACCAAGCTCCCACTTGTGTACCACAAGGCCCCGCCTCTGCACTATGATCCTCACCTTTATGTGGACATCCTGCTCATTTGTGCCTTAAGTCACCATACTCTAAACATCTCATGCTGCCAGTGCTGGCATACAGCATGAAGGTCTTCCCATCCTCCATCACCCAGAAAGAAATGTCTAGAGTGAGTTCCATCCAACACCATAAATACAGTTCTCTGGCACAAAAGGACATTCTTAAAACCAGCAGTTTTATACTTCAGGTGCACCTTCTGAATGTCATTTACTTTTAAAACAAAGCACAAAATCACTTAATCTCCTGATTTCTCCAGAAAAGGTAGAACATTGGAAATGGTAACAGGACCTGTTGTGGAAACCAGTAGTCAAAATCTAATGAATTCATGACTTGACCATGGCTCGCTGTTCCAACAGCAGATCCACAAGCCTGCACTGATTCAGAAACACCACAACGGTTTTGTTTGTACATGATGCAGCCATGATGTTTTCATTTCTGGTCAGATTTCTCATTATAGTCAGCGCCAGTTTTCCCATTATGATCATCTCCTCTGCTGCTGTGACCACAGCACACACCATGGAACAGTAAGTGCAGCTTTGCTTCATCTTCACGGAACCCTCCATGATGTCACTTCCCTATGGGGATAACCGCACTCTCCAAGGAGAAAAGGTGTACCAATTTTAATAGCGCTTGTTGGTTTCAGTTTGGGTTTTTACTGTAATACCCTGACAAAGTGTGCAGTAGAAAAAAAGATGGTACAAAACACAAAGTAAACAGTCACTTTCTCTCTCTCTCTCTCTCTCTCTCTCTCTCACACACACACACACTCCCCATGGAACATCCACGGATACCTCCCAGCATGTACCAGAAATAGAGAGGGTGAGAGAGAGAGAGATTAAGAGACAGATGGAGAAAAAAAGTTAGATTGAGGGAGACACAGAGAGACAGACTAAAAGAGCAAGTCAGAGAAATTGATGGAGAAATGGAGATGGACAGAGAGATAGACAGACAGATAGAGAGAAAGTGTTATCTTCAGAGAGACAGAAACCATGACAGGCAGAGACAGATGGACATAGAGAAAGGTGCACAGTCAGACAGACAGACAGACAGACAGACAGAAATAGAGAGCAATGTAGAGAGAGAAAGTGAGAGAGAAAGAGAGAGAATTTAGCATTTAAAAATGTCATTTATAAAAATTTTTAAAGCATACAATAATTAGGCAATTTAAAAATCTTTTTTTTCATTTTCTTGTAAAAGAGAAAGTCAACTAAAGTCCTGGACTTGATCATTGCTGTAGTGAACATCATTACATTATGACTTCCATATTGTGTGACTTTATTTTTCCTGCTAATATAAATGGCCATTTTTGCTTGGCCCAGGACGAAATTTAAAAGTTGACACTTAGTTTGCCTTCTCCGTGTATATTTTACACCTAATATAAAAGTCCTCACTGAGAACGTTTCATTAAAACAATGAAAAACAGACTGCATAAAAGTAAAAAAGGGATTTAGTCTGGAACGCTATGTAAAAGCATGAAAAATGGTTTCCCTCTGAAGGCAAAAAGGACACTCATGACTTAAAATAAAAGCGTTAATAGCAATAATTCCATGTAGGATTCTCCACTGTATAGCCCCAGCTCTTTTAATTAATGGCAGCTTATAAAGTGTTCTCCACTGTGGCCACACTTTCTCACTCAACCCAAGGACAGTGCGCCAAGGTGTCCATCTTACCATGGAGCCACTTCTTATTAAAACTTTCACACAAGCCTTGTAAAGATTTTTACCAGAGACAGTGTACAAGTTCATGTTCATAAGGCTTTTACCCTCTAAAAAGTGTCCAGTGCTTCCTTCTAGATCTGGAGACAGCAACAGTTAGGGAAAGGATCCTCTTCATCAGGCCTCTCCATCCCAACACAGTAGTCCACCAGCATGTCCTTTTCCTCACGTGAGAGAAGAAGGTTCCATTGTTGGAGTAGTTGAGCTACAGTCTGTACAGATCTCAGTCCCAGACAAGCAGCTACCCCATCAGTGTTTTGAAGATTGGGTCCAGCCAAGTCTACCTTTCTGTCCCAGGGTGATGAGAGCAGACATGAGGAGATTCCTGGTGAATGAACTGTCTATAATATCCAGACGTGCTCCATGTACCAGGGGTTCCTTTAGCAGCCAGTATAAAGAGTCTGTGCTTGTTGTCCTTTATACCTTAAAAAGTTTCCACACTTTAAAAAGATTTTGATAAAAAAAACAGGTAGCATGGACATGTTTAATCTCCTTGGATCTACTAAGAAAATAGATTTGTCAAGTCTCAGGTTTCCAAATGTTCTTAAGAAAGCACTGGTCACCGGTTTCCAACTCAAACACATTGAACTAGTTAAAAATTTCTGTAAAAACTGTAAACGGAAAGCTGCGGTTCTGCTCTGTAGGTTTATAAGGCCTTGTTCACCTTCTTCTTTAGGTAAATATAGTACACAATGTAGCACCCAGTGCAGCTTATCCCAGAAAAATCCAATAAAAATAAGTGGAGTTGTGTTAAATGTGTTATTGGTGGATCAATGCAAGCTATTTGTGCCAAAGGGAGGAAGCCACCAAATTGTTTATAATTAGTGTACGCACTCTGTAAGACATCTTGGGTGCATGCCATTTCCATTTATCAAGATGACCTTTTATTTTTTCAACAGTTCCTTCCCAGTTTTTTGTATTTACCTCATCTCCCAGGTACACTCCTGGGTATTTAAAACCACCCTTCTTCCAAAGTCATCCTCCTGGGCGTTTTGGTGCTTTAAATAACCGCTGGCCAATTAAAAGGAATTCACTTTTACTCCAGTTGATTTTCACTGAAGATATACAACAAAAATTTTTTAGAAACATTGAGCAATGCATCAACATTTCTCTGTTCATCAACCATTACAACAATGTCATCAGCATAGGCTGACAGACGGAAGGCATGTTGACATTCTGGGATTGAGGAACCTTTTAATTCAAGTCTCAGTCTATTTAAAAGTGGTTCTATTGCTAAAACATAAAGCATGCCTGACAGAGAGCACCCCTGCCTTACCCCTGCCTTACTCCCCTACGCACCTTAAAAGGAGCACATAAGCTGCCATTAACCTTCAGTATACTTTCAATATCACAATATAAGACTTTTATTTTGTCAATGAAATTGGAACTAAAACCAAAGGCCTTGAGAGGTTTCCACAGATAGTCATGTTCTACTTGATCAAAGGCTTTCTCTTAATCTATGGAAATCAATCCCATATTCAGCCCAAGTGATTTTGAGATGTCGAGAATATCTCAGAACAAAGAGATATTGTCAGATATGGACTTCCCCGGTATGCAGTAAGTTTGATCAGAGTGAATGATTTCTTCCAGAATGCTTCCCAGTCTCAAAGCCAATACTTTGGAGAGCACTTTGTAGTCACTGGGGCAGTCATGGTCTTGTGGTTAGGGTGTCTGCCCCGTGGTCGGAAGGTAAGGGTTAGGGTTAGGGCCGGAAGTCCATCGATGCCTGGTTCCTGGCCACAATCCACGGCCTATAGAGCTTTCTGCAGCTCTTCTAAGGTTAATAATCCACTGACTGTTGTATTTAAGTCTTGTGAAATTTTAGGTTGCCCTTCTAGAAAGATCTACTCCATTACTTGGTCCTCTTTGTATTCACAAGAATAAAGCTTTTCATAAAAGCTAACTGCTCTTTTACATATTTAAAATGTTCCCAGTTTCAGATTGTAGGCTGTGAATATAACCATTTCTGACCGTTCTTTTTCTCGAGACTAAAAAAAAACTGGGAAGGTGCATCCATTTGGCCCATGTTCTGGAAGTGTGCTCTTACTAGTTCCCCTTGCACTTTAAAACTGAGGAGATCTGACAGTTCTTTTCTTTTGGCTGTGAGGGTCTGAATGTGGTTTTGGTCACTTGCTGATTTTGTTGAAGACTGCAATTCCATCATTTCATTTTCTACATTTTTCATTGACTTTGACTTTCATTGGCCAGGTCTTTTGTGATATTAGCAGTATACAGTTGGCAAAATTGTTTATTTTGTATTTTAGCTAAATCCCACTACTGCTGTAATGACATAAAAATGACATAATACATTCTGAAACTGTTCCAGAAAAAGAAATGTTGGTCATTTAACAGAGCTAAGTTAAAATGCCAATATGCGCTCTTTGGTTTAGCCGCGCTTAAACCTACTGAGACAGACACCAAGCTGTGGTCTGAAAAACCAGCAGGGCTGATAAAGCAGTTTTAATGATATTTAAGTGATGGTTAAAAACATAAAGCCTATCTAACCTTGCTAGAGAATTAATGTTATTGCCTACATGAGCCCATGTATAATGTTTTTGAGATTTATGGAAAGATCTCCAAACATCACTTAGCTCACGTTTCTCAGCAATGTGAAGGAGCCGGGTATGATAAGTCATGTGGGGCTCCACATGGTTACTGTCAAAATGTGCAATTAAAATCTCCACCCACAAATAAATACTCTTCACTGTTAACAACCTGCCTTCTATAATCTCCTCTATATTGTAGGAGATCGGAGTGAAACTCTGCCAATTAAATGGCAGTACTGTGGCTTAAGCAAGAAAGACCAGTCCATTCTTTTGTCCAGTCAATAATATTTCTTTGATCACTGTAGATTTCTTGTACAAATAATACATCAGTTCTTTTCTGTCTTATTAATTCATAGAGTTCTGCTCTCTTCCTGCTGTCCCTTGCCACATTAACATTTAAAGAGGCCACATGAATGTTCTCCATGACATAACAGCAGAGAATAAACATCGATAAGAAGGAAACCCACCAAGAACTGAAAGAGCCAAGACATTTCGTCGCCGTCATTGTTCAGCAGAATGTTGTTTTGTTATGATTTTCTTTAAACCATTTTTTTTTCATTTGAAAGCAGCCTGCACACTTTAGTTGCTTTATAGAATCACACAGTCTTTTCAGGTCTGGAAAATATTAATTGATTTTAACCAATTTCATATTTTTGGTCACTTTTAGGAAGTATTTAATTTCATGCGCATTATAAGCTTTACCAACACAACCACTCCCAGTCCTGACAGAGACAGTGGGATTAGACAAAACCAGCTCACTTTCCACATCCTCACATTCACTTTCCACATCCTCACATTCACTTTCCACATCCTCACATTCACTTTCCACATGGTCTTTCTCTGCTTTTTTTTGTTGCTTATTTTGTTTTTACTTTTTTTTTCATTTTTCTTCCTCTTTGCCGGTGTGTTAAAAAAGTCTGATCTGTTTCCATCATTACAGAATCTGTACTATCTAACAGTGAATCAATATCACTAGTAGTGCTGTCCTGTGTGTTCATTATTACAACATCACCAGACTCTTTCTCTGTATCATTCTCATGTACACTTTATTGCTGGCAACTGGTTCAGTCTTGGGACACGCTGCTTCTTGCACCATCAGTTTCTCTGTTGTAGCTTGTACAGACACTGTGCTAGCCGGTTCTGTTCCAGCTGAGGTCGGAGGGTCCACGCTGACCACACCGTCTGCCTGCTCTGTCTGTTCTGGCCCGTCACTGCCCCAACCAAAATGTTGCTTTAGTTACTTTGACTTTTTTTCTCCACCTGTACTCTGAGGACACTCCTGCATGAGGTGCCCTGGTTTTCCGCAGCCGAAGCACTTTATTGTTCCATAAATAACATAATTGAAACCATCAATCTTAAAGGTTAATGTGCACTTAAGCTTGGTGTTGTTATCATGCAGGACCAGGTACGCAAATCTTCTGAACGACACCACATGTTTGACCAGATCAGATTTGCTGCCGATTGGGACATAAGTTTCCCAAAGCGAGATAGCTCTCTAGGTAAAATGACGTCTTTCATGAAAGAGGGTATGTTTGATAATGTGACTTTTTGGAAGGGGTAGAGAGGGGAAGCACTTTAAGAAAGGAGCCACCGATTACAATACCCTTTTCAGCCAACGCTACCACCATCTGAACTGTGTTCAAAAACAGAACCACAACACTATTCATTCTGGGCACGGTCAGAATATTCTCATGCCCGACTACTTCCCCCGCAGCCAAGCTGCACTCTTCTATACTTGCTCCGGTCACGATTTTAACTCCATGGTGCCGTGTTAGTGAGTCTAACATGTCACTTCCCTGGGTCGCCATGCCCCCAAGTGAAATGCTGGTGCTGACGATTGAAGAGAAAAGAAAGACCTCTACAACTCAGGAAAAAATCACTTAACAAAAAAGTAACAATGTACAAAATTAAACGTACAAGATAGATAGACAGATAGATTAGACAGATAGACAGATAGATTAGACAGATAGATTAGACAGAACACCAAACATGCTCACGCTACAACATGCTCCGCCCACTCATTCTCACCATGCACTCTGTCAGAGAGACAGAGAGAGAGACAGAGAGAGAGAGAGAGAGAGAGAGAGAGAGAGAGAGAGAGAGAGAGAGAGAGAGAGAGAGAGAGAGAGAGAGAGACCGGTTGGAGTGAGAGAGACACACACAGGGACAGATCAAGAAAGAAAAACAGACAGAGAGAGAAAGAAACAGCGAGATAGAGGGATGGAGACAAAAAGAGATATAGATGGAAACAGAGAAAGTGACAAACAGAAAGACAGACAGATGCATACAGAAAGTTAAATAACCCTGAACACAGAAACTCTCCCCATGGACCCCCCACAGATACCTCCCAGCATGCACCAGAAAAAGGGGGGGGGCATGCTTAAGAGACAGAAGGAGAAAAAAGACAGATTGAGGGAGATATAAACAGACTGTCAGAGAGAGCAAGTCAGAGAGACAGATGGAGAAATGGGGATGGATGCAGAGACAGATGGAGGCAGAGAGACATGGTCAGACAGAGAGAGAGAGATAGAGAGAAACAGAGAGCAATGAATAGACAGAGAGAGAGAGAGAAAGAGAGAGAGAGAAAGAGAGAGAGAGAGAGAGAGAGAGAGAGAGAGAGAGAGAGAGAGAGAGAGAGAGAGAGAGAGAGAGAAAGTGACAGATCTAGAAAAAAAGACTCATGGGTAGAGAAACGCACAGTGAAATGGAGGGATGGAGACAAAGACCAAGATAGATGGAAATAGAGAGAGTGACAGACAGAAAGACAGATAGACAGATACAGAAAGTTAAACAATCCTAATCTTACCGAGCTTAACCACCAAAACTCATGATCGTAAACTGCTAATTGTCCCAGACCTTAACTAGTTAGGGGTTAATCAGTGCTACTTAGTGCACGTCAGCTAAATCTAGTCTGAGTCGTGTTTTTGTGTTAGCCGTTAGCATTAGCTCAGTACTGAATTCATAAAAAATCCTTATCATCAGACTGTGGCCTGTTGCTGACCTCAGCCTGGGTTTAAAACCTCGGTGTGTATCAGAAGAGATCAGACAAATCTGACTTGAGGGAACAACTGTGAAGTGTGAACCTGTGCAAGAGGGAAATCGATACACTTCTATCCACACACTTTACACAAGCTGCACTGTACACACACACAAACACACACACACACACACACAGAGAGAGAGAGAGAGAGAGAGAGAGAGAGAGAGAGAGAGAGAGA
>JAOVVH010156568.1:0-12042 GCA_028566435.1 Scorpiodoras heckelii | reverse complement strand
AACTCCTCGGCAGCATGATCCTCAGCGCCGGTGATGTGTTGACTCTGGGCCTCTTGCACAGTGTCCATGTTCAAAGTTCTCCAGTCGATTCTACTTGTCCCCTTTTTTTAAATTTTTTATGTGTCATTTATCAAATAACCACGCTTACAGTGATCACCTCCCAAGAGTGTTCAAAGGGAAAGAAAGAACCATCAACAAGTATATCTTGCAAAAACAACAGATGAAAATCAAAACATCAAATACAGGTTAACACCTCATAAACTTGTAGTACCATACTTCCACACTATTTCAAGGTATAAATCACCTTTTCTATTTCCCTTCTTTGGTCATACCACTCTATAATAATAGACCACTAAATAGCTATATGATCACAAAAATTAATGATAAGACCATACTGACAGATTTTAACAATGTGGTCTTTTAAAACACCATTCATTTTCACATAACCCCTGGCTATGCTTATGATAGGCTGCACCAAGACACTGTTTAATTACTAATTTTTACTAAATCAGTTTCACTGTCTTATCCACAAACTCTTTCCCTTTATCTGAGGATATCCAATCTGGAGGTCACCTGCTTATGACCTCTCTACATAAAAACTTGTTAGCAGACTGAGCATCCTGCCGCTTGGTTTGACAAGCCTCAGGCTGTCACTACATCTATCCACAATGACTAGCATATCTCTCTCTTACCTTCCTTAAACCACCAAAGCCACACAACTTATCAACAAAGCTCTCATGCACTTTTTTCCCCACTTCCTTGCACTTTTCATCTCCATCTACCTACTTGTCCCACTTGCTCTATACCCACACAAGCTAGAAAGTTCACTGGATTACGTTACAACATAATCTGACAATTGATGTGTACAAAAGAACAAAGAAGCATTAAGAATGAAATAAAAACCTCGACTGGCAAATTGTGATGTTAACCCCAAGAAAAAGAAGACGCCCTTTTATTAGGTATAGCCTTATATGTTTTTTCCACAGAAAAAACTAGGTTATCTGGTCTAACAGGTAAAAACAGTCTAATATATCCCTGACTTTCTGTACTAAGTGGAACACTGAAAATACACCCCATAAATCTAACACTGTGAAATGTATTGCTTCTAGAGGAACTTGGGCTAACAAAGTAAGCAGATCTGGCACTTCTGCTAGAAGATAAGCTACCACTTCATACACCTCTCTCAAATCATGTACCAGGTGATAAAAATCATCAGAGTTCTTCACAAGCAGCAAAGCTTAGGATTCTGTATTATTTTCAGATCATCTGCTTTCAAAAAGTCCTCCAAGTTGTAGTTCAGTTTCTGGAATTGCCTCGTTATCCACCAGTTGTATTTACTTAAGTTTTCTAAGAGTCTCTTGGTCCTGTTCTTTCTGGTCATGTTGCTTCTTCCTGTTTAGCTCCACTTGATGGGCTATATGATCCATATACACACTCTTTGCCATGCTTCCAAGGTCAACCACCTCTGCTAGTTTGCTTCTCACTGGTAAGGGCAACCCCTTCTGTATTTTTGATCTCAAGATGGATGCTCCATTTGATTTAAGTCTGGTTCATTTCTTGTGACATTTCTCCACACTTGATGGGCTCTCGAGACATACACCCTCGGGTTTTCTTAGTGTCCCAGTGGCTCAATCAGAATATTATCAGGATGCACATTTGTTGAGAATGTTTCTCTCAGCCGTCTCCACACTCAGCCTCTATTTGCAGAAAACAGCTCTGGATCATTCACTGCAGTTCCCGCATATTGATTGAGTCCTGCTTTCTGTAAAATTTCTTCCATAGCTGGAACTCCCAGGAGATTAGCGAAAAGTCTCTTAATGTCTCCTATGGTAGGCTGTGTTCCTACCATAATCTCCTCCAACTTTGAAATCCAAGGACGTGCTCCATCCTGGAGAGTAGGCAACTTCTCAAGCACGTCTGACATGCCTGTATTCTTCTAAGGCTTATAATCCAAACTCTGTCCTCGGATGGCCACTGGACACATCTTCTTAGGTCTCTTTCCTTTTCTGGAGCACAGCTCATAGTTCTTCTCTTATCTTTGGGAATCATCTCTCTGCACCTCTTCTTTCTGAATCTGCAGCTCCTCTAGTTGTTTCTCTAGAGCTTTCCTGCTTTCTGATCTAGATGACTTATCCAGATACAAGAGACACTGATCAATACTTCTTTGAAGCTCTCCATTTGTCCTTTTCCACTCTGGTGCTGGATGTTGCCGGGATGAATCTTCCTGAAGACAGAAAGCTCCTACTTCCTGAATCGGTGTCACTGTCTCAGTTCTCGCTTTCATTGGAACCGTCATCTTCTAAATCCTCTTTTCTCCATAACTTGTCTCCCTTTCTTTCCACTCTTGCCAGTAGTTGCCTCACTGCAGAGTCACTACCCTCCTGGCTGTTCACTGGGCGCTGATGATGGATGTCCTCCTTCTCGTAAGATGGGTCTTTTAACCAAGTCCATATGTGAGAACGGTGCATTGGTTTCCCTTACATTGTCTGATACGCCTCGGTCCCTTTTTTCTTTTGCAACATTAATCAGTCGCTGTCCCTCATGTTCAGACAACTGAAGAATGCCAAGCTCCATTTGTCTCTTTCCTTTACGCTTTTCTCCTTTCTTGCCCCTCTTTTGATATGCTTTATATGTAGCTATAAGGACCTTCATTATTTTAATTACATCCGGGTTAAGGGTCCCCTCTACTGGCCATGGTTGATTTATGTCAGGCCAAGGCTTCTGCCATTTCTCTGACACCTTTTCAATACCTTTAACCCAAGAATTATTCTTCTGCACCACATCAATAGGAGTAATTACCTTTGACACTTTGGTGTCCTCCTTTGACATTGTAATGGCTCCCTCGTGTTCCCTTATTATATATTAAACTTCTTTATTAAGACTTCTCCTTTGCAATTCTTACCTAATTTAAACAAACTAAGTATACTCCCTCAATTACTTAAAACCATTAACTGGTCAGTCTGCTACCAAGCTCCCCTTTTTCCTCAAAAAGACTACAACATGTGGTATCAAATGTACTCTATTTACACCACATTGAAAAATTGTTCTTATAATTACTTATAATTACTATATAATTACTTATAATTACTGAAAGTAAACTAAACGTGTATCAACAATAATGACTTTGAGCAAATGTTTTATATTTGTCAAAGAATTTGTCAAAGAAATTGTGGATAAGAACACACCTTTTTCTTCTGAGTCTGAAGTCAGATGGTCACTGTTGTCCACAGGCTTCAGTCAGCACAACACTCTGGCCAGCTGCCAACTCCTCCTTCTCCTCCTACTTCTTTCACTCTCATTGAATATATAAAAACAGAACAAATAACCAATGCTCTGTACAAAGCACCATACAGAGTACAATATAACTTTGTGCCTTTTATCTATCAACACTTGGATCATTTTCATTGTTATTAATAAATATCCTCCTTCTTTTAACACCCGGTTATGATTTTTCTCCATACATATAGAAGTCTCCTTTTTATTTCACTCTAATATCACCTCAAATAGTTATAAAATCTTTCTGTTACCAATTAAGCACAAACTAACCTCAGTGATCTTTTTCAAAAACTTTATAACTGTCCTTTCTTGGGGGCTTATAAAGTTAACTATCCCAAAAAAAGAAATTGTCTGAAAAAGGAGGCTTACGACCTTATCTTATCTTATCTTTACGCTATCAAATCCTCTTATTTCGAGGCTTATATTTTTACTTTATCAATTAACTATTAATTAGTCAACATCTCCACAAGAAGGCTCATGAAAGCTACTAAGATATAACCATTAAGACAATATATCATTAACACAAATCTGCACACATCTGGAACACTCCCAAGCACCGTACACACACGCACAGACAGAGAGGAGGGGCATAGCCTGTACACACGCACTTTGAGCTCACACACACACACACAGACCTGGTCCACTCCTCAGAGACAGAGACAGAGAGGGAGGGGGCATTCCACACACAGCTAAAACAAGCTCAACGCACACACATAGACTCACACACACATACATACAGACCTCTATCACACACACAAGTTGACTTTTTTCATTCTTCTCTCTCTCTAGCATGCTTTATCATCTCTATCTTTTTTTTTCCTCTAATCAGCGCATATTTCTCTCTCTCTTTTTCCTAGGCCTATAACTCTGTTATTTTCTCACTTTATTCTCTTGTCTTCTTAACTTTTTATTCTCTTTAACCTTGACATCTTTTCTTTGTAGCTTCTTATTTTCCTTAAATTCCTTCCTTATTTTCCTTATCTCAAAGTCAATAACATTCATGCAGCAAGCAAAACACATGTCTTACAGTTTAATAAGAAAAGGGCCCTATCTTGATTAACCTCGCATGGTGTTAAATATTAACAGTTATCGTTTACTAGTTAAGCTTTGTACTTCAACTTTTCCTTTCTCTCTTTTTCCTTATATTATACTTCTTTTTCTCTTCTTAACTTCACTTCTATTTCACTCAAGTCTCCCATTATCACGTGATAAAAATTTAAAATGGAGTCAGATATCAATCACAGCATGGCAAACACTCAGAAATTTTTTTATGGGGCAGTTGGACAGAGAGACACCCTGCAACATACTACGGACAATCTATTGCCTAATAGTGAGAAATGCTCACCCTTAGTTAGCCGGCTTCAAGACAAGAGATGGTCCGCAGAGGCTGCCAGTGAATCTCGTCCAGTCACAACACGATCCTGCCGACAACGCCAAAATTCTTGTGGTGTATTTTTGGGTTTCCATGCTGAGAACGATGCTAAAGGAATCTCCACTTTGACACGTCTTATACATGCATAAACAAGTTTATTACAAATAAATGACAGTGTCAATACAAGCAATATAAAGGCTCAGAGAGATCCTGCTAAATATGGATTCTCTGAGGCCAAGCAATAAAAACAGAAGTTTATATATGCTTACAGTATGTATAGTGTGAACTAGGGATGAGCGAGTACACCACTATCTGTATCTGTATCTGTTCAACCATCTAAATTATCTGCATCTGTATCTGTACTCTGAGTGGGCGAGGTCTAAACCTGAATCGGGGGTGGTTTAACCGGAAGTGGGTGGGGCTTAAATCAGTACATTATTTAAAGTCTGAAATTGTTATGGACTGATCAGAAGTTGCTATATGTATTGTTTATTTGAAAACTATTAACAAAACAGCCTCAAAATTGAGATTCAATAAATGTTTTTGATTACAAAAGTAAGAGAACTATTTACAGAGCAAGTTTTTTTTATAAACTCAGAACATGAATTTTTTTAAGTGCATGAATGAATACAACTCACATGAACAAGAGTTGTCATACTCAACACAACTTACAACAGATGGTTATGTAGAAATGTTGTATTGTAATGTTTTGGATCTCTTCCTCTGCTTATTTTGGACTTGCAAAGCTTACACGTGGCTTTGGAGGGATCATTTTCACAAACAGTGAAAGAATCCCATACTGCAGAGGTCCTTTTGGTTTTTGGTGGAGGAAGACCTCCATCACCAGATGCACTATTGGTCTCAGTGGGGGTAAGGTGGGTGCTACCACTAATGCTGTTGCCTAGTTCAGTGTCAGCTGAAGTACTCTCTGTATCACTCATTGTATGAGAGAGAGTGTGTGTGTATGTGTGTGCGCTATGTAACAGTTAAAATATCTACTGTATTCAAAGCCTATAAAAAGCCTATATACAGTATATAAAGCTTACTTTGTAATATTTATATTATATTTATTTTTATGAACTGCAGTGAGAAAGTGTCACTGCATGCAGCCATATACAATAAAAATATAAATATAGGCTAAGGCTACTTTGTGTGTTCAGCTATATGTGTGTAAGTGGTCTGTAAGACTATTTTTTAATAATCTGTGTGAACTTGGTGATTCATGCAAACATCCAGTGATGGCAAATGGAAATAATATATCTGCCTTGTTCCCTGTATTCTTCTCAAAAGCACCACATACAGTATGAGCAAAGTTTTCCATCTGACTTTATATCACCAGCCAAACTGAGCAATAGCAGACAGTTAAAAAAAAAAAAACGACCGGAGTGGAGGCAGTGACCGCCACGACACAAGCTGTTTTCAGCTCTGTCTTGTCAAATGCACCGCATACGTTACGAAACCAGTTCACCAAGTAACTTTATATCATCCAAACCAAAATAGAGGGGAGCTGCAGAAAACCTAAGGAGTACTGAAGCAAGCAACGTGAGCTCAAGTCAAGCCAAGCACAAAGAGATCAGTCAGTCACTGTCTTTGTGTGTGCGCGAGAGTGGAGCACAGCTCTGGCTTCAGAGATTTGTCTGTAGGGAGGGGCGGGCGCTTTGTGTGACTGGCCAATCACAGATCGTGAAGACAGTCAGTTACCCACTGAGGATTTTCCTTCAGCACGAACACAGATATTGACGAGTTTTACTCGTATCATGCTAGTACTTGTCAAAAATGCTTTATCCGTTAAATACGGATACTCGTCTGAAACGAGTATCCGGACCAGCCCTAGTGTAAACCTTTTGGACTTTGCACGTAGATGAATGTTGACACACAAGATAACGTCTAGAACATGCATTTCCTAGAACTAAGATACCACACAACTGAACAAAATATGGCACAACAATGACATTACCAAGAACTGGAAAATTGTTGAAAACACAGGAAGAATACTAGTCCAGAATGCTTCCAAGAGGCCTACAGCAACATTAAAGCTGCAAGAATTTATGGCACATACTGGTTGTGTACTACATGTGACCAACCCCGTCGAGGGGGGGCAACCGGGTCTGTTGTCCCAGGCCTCAGGGTCAGAGGGGCCCATAAATGAGTCCTATTAATTTATTTTATATTTTAATTCTATAATTTTTAATATAATCTTGGATTGTTTCATTAATATCAAATTTTGCTCAATAATTTTGCTCAACTACATTTTTTAATTTTTTGCCTATCTCCATATTTTCCTTTAACTGCATACACCCCTGCGTCCCAAAGAAAAATTATTTGATCCTGCACTGACTAGCCGGCCGGCGCACAGCAGCGGGAATTTTACATTTCTGATTCTACGTGAATCTGATCTAGATACATGACAGGTAAAAATGGCCAGTTTGCACAAATCTGGAGCACAAAAAAAAGGACAAAAGGAAAAGAGAGGAAGATCATAGAGGTGAAAGAAATTATATGAAAAGGTTTTTTTAAGAGACGATGAAGGGACAGCAGGGCCCAGAGTGAGCCCAGAGATGATGGTAAGTATACAACAACCGCTAACGTTGTAGCACCATAAAGATTAAGACCCAATACGTTTGTTGTGAAGAGACCTAGCTCTTAATTCCTGACTGAAACAGCCCAGAAGAGCAGCACAGGCAAAAAAAAAAACGACCGCAGAGAAAGGGAGAATTGACAGGGACAGGAGCGAGCTCAGAGTGATGCCGGAGAAGGGGGCGGCTCCCAGCCCCGACTCAGGGCAGCACGGTAGGTGACGGTGTCAGTCAGGAACACTCCTCGATCTGTTGCGAAAATTCAAAGTGATCAATATAGGGAAGAAAGGCAGACAGAGAGAGGAGAGACAAGGGAGAGTGAGATAGCCACTGAACATGTAGAGCAGATGAAAGTGAGAGAGACTGAGGAAAAAAATAGAAGTGAATATGATGATGAAGGAACAGGAGCAAGGGAAGGTGCACCAAAAGTTGCCATAGACTTTAATGATCCCGGCTTATGGCCTGCTGTAATGTCTGACTCTGACAGGGTGACTGCCATACGTGCTCTAGCAATGCGAGCATCTTTATCAGAGGTGGCAAAAGACTTGCCCACAGATGTGGATGGTAGTACTTTCCCTAACTATTTGTGTTATCCCATGTCCCCTAATGGCAGGGAAAAAATGAAAGGGACTGGGTCATATACAGTAACTCAAAAAAAGCTCTGTTTTGTCTACCATGTTTATTATTTTCTTTTGAACAAGTAAAAGGCAAAAGGTCAACAAGTGCACTAAATTCCACTGATGGGATGAAAATGTGTACTTTAAAAAGTACTATAGAAAACTCTATGAAAATTCCCAAACACAAAAAGAACAGTGCACACAAATTTTGTTACTGGAAATGGAAGAACTGAAGGCCTCAGGGATTGACAATAAACAGCAACAACTAGTGGAGACTGAGATAGAAAAGAACAAAGCCTTATTAAAACGACTGTTAGATGTGACCCTTTATTTGGCCTCTAGAAATCTACCATTTAGGGGGAGCACAACTGTACTTGACAAAAAAGATAATGGACATTTTCTATGCTTGAGTGAGCTGTTGTCAAGATATGACACCATTCTGGATAATCATTTGCAGAATATTAGAGAGCACAGAGAACAGGGAAAAAGGGGGGCCCAATCGGTGTTTTGCCCCGGGGCCTTTTGTGTAGTTGTTCCGCCACTGGTGGCAGCCCTCAGCGTTGGGCAATTTTGATGAACTTCTTGCACTGCTCTTTGCAAAGTTTATCAGATACACGCTGGAGTGCACACATAGAGGCAGTATGCCCTGTGGCAAAGCATTTACCAGATGTCATTAAAGCTTTAGAAACACTAATCACACAAAGTATCCTCACAAGTGAAGCTAAAGCTCAGGCCCAAGGTTTAAAGACCTACTTTCAGTCTTTTAATGCAGTGGTGCTCCTTACATTTTGGGTAAAGGTCTTGGGGTGCATTGAAGACAGAAATAATGCCAGTCAGTCTTCTTCCATGTCCCGTGATACTCAGGTTGCCAACATAAAGAACTTCCAAAACCATTGTTGGAAGAAGAAACATTTTTTTGATGACTCAAAAGAATTAAAAGATGAGGAGAACCCAGAAACACACTTTAGAGATAAAGTGTTTTATGTTGCATTAGACAGTGTCTCAGCTAAGTATGAGATTTACATCAGTGAAACAGATTTCTGATGAGTTTTCTGTACTGTGGAAATTCCAGACAATGACAAATGAATGCATCAGTGCATTATGCACAAAACTCTCACAAAAATACAAAACAGACTTCTCAGATTCACTTGAAGACCAAGTTTGTCACTTAAAGAAAATATACAGTGCAACATTTAAAGATGACCTTGGACCTCTTGACCTACTTGAATGCCATCTATGGAATGGGGCTGCAGAGCATTTATGTTGGCTTATGTGTCCTGCTACGTTTTTTTTTTTTTTTACTTGTCTGTAGCTGTAGCTGGAGGAGAGCGTGCATTTAGCAAAATGAAGCTAATAAAAAGCTACCTGCGCTCCACAGTGTCTCAAGACAGTGTGAATGGTTTGGCCATGCTTTCCATTGAGCATGAAATGGCTCAAAGACTAGACTTCACAGACCTCATTAATGACTTTGCCACTAAAAAAGTGAGACGCATGACATTTTAGTGCATTTTAGGGTGGTTTGTTGTTTGTAGTTGCAAGGGAAGGATGTTGCTTCCTTTGTCTTGTTTTTCATAAAACTGTAAATTTGTGGTTTTTGCTATAGTATTTTGTCTTGTTCAATAAGACATTGACTAATTTAAATGATTGTGATTGCTTGATTTAATAATTTAAGGGGTAGTAAAGGGGCGGAAGGGGGAAGGTGGAGAAGGTGGGGGCGGGGCCATGTGAAGCCTCCTTCCTCCAGGCCCCAGCAAGTCTGTCAACTGGCCTGCATGTGACAACAATCTTCCATATCTCCCATGTCTGGGCTGCAGGGTTAGGGTATCAAGGGTTTCAGACAAAGAAAAAACATCCAAGCCTGGCTACATTTTACAGAAACTTACATCAAATCTGCCATGAGCATGTGGGAAAATGTGTTATGGTCTTATGAGACCAAGGTTAAACTTTTTGGCCATAATTCCAAAAGCTTTTTTTGGCACAACAACACTGTGCATCACCAAAAGAACACTATGTTCAGAGCAGTATACTTCAATTCAATTCAATTTTATTTCTAAAGCACATTTAACAAATGAATATTGTCCCAAAGCAACTTTGCAAAGACAAAAAATCCAAACATAATTTAAAGGTTTTATCCCTTACTGTTATCCCAAATGAGCAAGGGTGGGGGGGGGCATCCAAACATCCCAGTTTAGCAGAACACTCTCTGCCTCTGACACCTCTCGCTGTACACCTTTGTCTAAAAGAAAAGCTGGTGACAAAATGCTTGACTAAGCAAATACATTTTTCATCCTAGACTTAAACACTGAGACTGTGTCCGAGTCCCGAACACTAATTGGAAGGTTGTTCCATAACTGTGGGGCTTTGTAAGAGAAAGCTCTGCCCCCTGCTGTAGACTTCATTATTCGAGGTACCAACAAATAAGCTGCACCTTTTGATCGAAGTAGGTGTGGAGTCATAACATACTAAAACTTCACTCAGGTATTGCGGTGCAAGGCCATTTAGTGCCTTATAGCTTAATAGTAGTATTTTATAATCAATGCGTAATTTGACTGGAAGCCAGTGCAGTGTGGATAAAATATACTTTGGAGCAGTTTATCTTCAGCTGGAACTGGGGCTTTAGTTAAGGTGGAGGGAATTATGAACAGTTCCAAATATTAGTCAGTTTTGGCATAAAACCTTCAGGTCTGCTAAAAAGCTGAAGTTAACAGCTCCCAAGTGGTGCAACGTCAAAGTGACCACACAAAGATTGCCAGTTCAAGTCTGGGTGATGCTATTGCTGCCCATAGCTTTGAGGGAGCAAAATTGGCCATGCCCTCAGGGTGGTTGGGGCAGCATATGCTCTCTCCCATGTCAATTGCAGCATATTCATCTGTGTGCTCAGGTATACAGAGGGTAGGCTGGAATGTTTTACTCTGAGTGTGTTACACTTCTCCTGAACATTGCATGAGCAGCAGATCAAAAACAGCCAGCGGCTAGTGTCACGTGTCTCAGAGGAAATGTGATAGCCTCGCCCTCCCTTACTGGCAACTGTCACTGACATGGGAGAAATCCCATTGAGTGGGAATTGGACACAAATAAATTAAGGGAGAAAATTGGGGGGAAAATCCCCCCAAAAAAGAGGAGACGAAATATCACCTTTCAGCACAACAACCAACCAAAGCATACCTCCACACCAACAAAAGGGCCCAGACCTGAATTCACTTCTGTGGGGTGACCAGAAGAGGGTTGTGAACAGGAGATGCCCTCGCAATCTGACAGATTTGGAATACTTTTAACATGGACAAAGATTGTCAAGTCAAAATGCAAAAGATTGTCAAGCCATGCGGAGTGACTCCTACCCAAAAAAGACTGAATGCTGTCATAAAAGGTGCTTCAACAAAGTATTAGTGTAAGGGTGTGCATATTTATGCAACCATGATATTGTAAGTTTTGTTTGTTTGTTTTTTTCAACCCTATTGTAATTGTTAGGATTTTCTTCTTCTTATTATTATTCTTATTCTTATTTTTATTATTAGGCGTCCGAGCACTCAAGTACTTGTAACCCTATTGTTTTCATCATCATTATTATTATTATTATTATTATTATTATTATTATTATTATTATTATTATTATTATTATTATTATTATTATTATTCAGTGGGCGCTATATAAATGTTTACTTATAAATATAATACACTTATATTTAAAATCATTAAAATCAAATTGCAATCATACTGTGCAGTCTACAAATAAAATTTTGAGTTCTACATGCTGAACAACTTTGCTATTAGATGTTATGTCAGAAATTGGACTGTTTTTCCGTTGTTTGGACTTAATTGTTCAAAGTCTACAGTTTAGTGTTCCAAGCTTAAAAGGTCAATCTGAACCAAATCCACTGTAGGCCATTGTAGGCCTCTTAGGCCAAAACTTCATTGTTGTGTTCAAGTGAGACCTCTCTACCGACGAGTCATGGAAACTTTGACCGCCTCATTGGCGCAAGGTGCAAGGACCCCGTAAATCGCTGTTTATGGCTATATTTATTACTAGAGATCTGAGCACTACAGTAATTATAGGTCAGACCTCTATTGTAATTGTTAGGATTTTTCTTATTATTATTATTAGAGGTCTGAGCACTAGTGCGTGCTTGGACCCCTATTGTAATTGTTAGGATTTTTATTATTATTATTATTATTATTATTATTATTATTATTATTATTATTA
>JAOVVH010156545.1:0-12049 GCA_028566435.1 Scorpiodoras heckelii | reverse complement strand
ACCTCTCTCCACAGTCCCTACATGCTGAACCTGCCTCTGACTCACTCTCACTATCAATCTCCTATGTCAAGAGAGATCCAGATCGATTAAGCACTGGGTTTTTTTCTATCAACAACTGAAATAAGTGAGCTTTAAAAAGTCAAGAAATTAGCAGGAAATAACAAATAAGAAAGGGCATATTCACTCTTGTTTACAATGTTCTTCTCATCATCTGAATTTTAAAAATTAATTTGTCAGACAATGAACCAAGCACTGTTTTATTTGCAGAAAATACTAAAACTCTAAAATACTGAACTCCCAATAACATTTTTTGATGCAATCATTTTATACTTGCTGATAAAAATATTAAACTCCCAATAAACATTTCTGATGTGATTATTTCATTTTTGCTGATAATCTATAATCATGATGCTAGTAGCCTTAATTAGGCTACAAAAGTATTCTAGTCACTCACTGCAATTTCAAATCACAGCAGGGAATCAGTAAATATCATCAGAGCGGACTTGGCCTTCTTGGCATTACAACACCGTACTGTCGAAAACAAATCATTGATAGTTTTTTATGTCATCATTGAATTTGGATGAAATGATAGCTAACATTAAGCTAGCTGATAAATATCCTAACACTGACTAGCCATCTAACTGCACTAACATTTCCATTGGAGAAAAAACCTGTCCTGTGGGGAAATTTAGACTTAATTTCTGTTTCTTTGTAAAGAATTTCTTATGTCCATTGTGTCTGGGGAGGGAGCAAATTCTGCAAACAATTGATCATCAACCAAGAATACCCTACTGTTACTTAAAGTAAATAAGGCAAAGCTTACTCCTAATATTTCATTGTTTAGTTGAACATTCATTTAACTTGTGGCCAGTTGTTGTAGGCAACCCAGAAAACCCGGAGTGGACTTTCAGTGGTATGTGTATTCTCCTATCGATCAAGTGGAATGGATTAGAAACAGCAATCGGTGAACTAATATTTTATGTTAAATGGGGGGGGGGGGTTTTCCAAACAAATAATTATGAAATGTGAAGGGGACATTATGGATAAAAAAAAACAGTAAAAACAGTGGATAAAAATTAGGAGTACATGTTGCCTTATTTACTTTAAGTAACAGTAGTTTATTCTTGGTTGAGGATCAATTGTTTGCAATATCCGCTCCCTCTCCAGACACAATGGACATAAGGAAATTCTTTACAAAGAAGCAGAAAGTAAGTCAAAATTTCCCCACAGGATGGGTTTTTCTCCAATGGAAATGTTAGTGCAGTTAGCTGGCTAGTCACTGTTAGGATATCTATCAGCTAGCTTAATGCTAGTTATCATTTCTTCCAAATTCAATTAGGACATAAAAAAAAACTATCATTGATTTGTTTTCAACAGTACCCTGTTGTAATGCCAAGAATGAGGCCAAGTCCACTCTGATGATATTTACTGATTCCCTGTTGTGATGTGAAATTGCAGTGAGTGACCAGAATACTTCTGTACACTAGTTTAGGCTACTAGCATCATGATTATAGATTATCAGCAACAATGAAATAATCACATCAGAAACATTTATTGGCGTTTAGTATTTTTATCAGCAAGTATAAAATGATTGCGTACAAAAATGTTATTGGAAGTTAAGAATTTTAGAGTTTCAGTATTTTCTAAATAAAACAGTGCTTGGTTCATTGTGTGACATATTTAATTTTTAAAATTCATATGATGAGAAGACCTTTGTAAACAGGAGCGAATATGTCATTTCTTATTTGTTATTTCCTGCTCACTTCTTTTTAAAGCTCACTTATTTCAGTTGTTGATAGAAAAAAGCAATGCTTAATCGATCTGTATCTCTCTTGACATAGGAGATTGATAGTGAGAGTGAGTCAGAGGCAGGTTCAGCATGTAGGGACTGTGGAGAGAGGTCTACTGCTGACGTGAGTGATGAAGACTTCTGGGCAGTTATGAATGAAATGCGGCTCAGAATTTTATGGAACCTCATTTTTTAGTATCACTAAATCGGAATAAAGTTAAATGCACCCACTAGTCACTGTTTGTGGTTTACAAAATTGCACCTGTTCATTGTGTGAAATTATTTTTTTATGTGTCACCGTTGCTTGACACAGTGTGATTTTGTGTTTTGAAGGCTGCATGATGCCATGTCATGCTTGTTCATTGTGTGAAATTATGAATATTCTTATTTTTAAACATAAGTTGAGTATCACTATGGCATCTAAAACTAAATAAAAAAGAATACACAAAATAAAAAGTAAAATGCACCCATAAAGCCATTGTTGGTGATAAATTGTGTCACATTAATTTCATTATCTTAGGCATAGCATAGCATAATTATGGACTAGTTGAATGAGGACTTGTTGAATTGTTGAATCTTTCTCTAAAATAATCATTGATTTAAGTCACTTTTGTAGGCAAAATTAGGTGTTTAACAACCTGTTAAAAAAACACGTGAATGCGGGAAATGGCATCTAATTCATTAAATTTTTTCTGGGGGAGGACCCCCCGTGTGTTTCCCCTACATTAAAAATGCTTCTGATGCCCCTGGAGGAGACTTTGAAACATCTGATGAGCTTCCTTCCGTTTGATCATGGTAACCATGGTAACTATATTATGCGGGTGCACGAATCATGCACTAGTCTCAGATGAGGATAACACTATGGCGACTGGCACACCTGCAGCTGTACCCTATGTAATTACGTTTGGCTAGAAGAATTTCAGACAAGACAGCACCAACAAAACAAGCACAGACTGGAAAGTCTGCAGTATCAACATCAAGGATGCTGGATCAGCCACATCGAATTTTATCAGGCACCTGAAAACTCATCCGGAGAGGTCAGTCACATTAGCGCATATGGACGGTTAGCAAATATGTTTATCTCAGCATCAGCTATGTAATGGATAGCAGCAAACAACAGAAGGCTCATTACACCCAGAAGAGACATGAGACTTTTATTTTTTAGAGACTTGACTTGGACTCGTAACCAAAGATTGAGACTTGACCAAATCTCACACCACAAAGACTTGAGACTTGACTTGGACTTGCAAAAAAAGACGTGAAAATCTCTGGGTGTGAGTGACCTCACCGAGGGATGGTGTGGTACAGGTGACTCCACTGAGTACTCTGACGCCATATTTAAATACTCTAAAACGTGCAGACATTTGGTGGATGTGCACACCGAACATTCTTCTCTCTAAGCTCCCTGTAGGGTGGACGGGTAGGTGTGCACTAGTTCAACTCGTACTTCCATTATTCATCCTGAAGATGGGGAATAATGAGGACGGGGGCATCACACGTCGCAAAAAACGCAGCATTGACACGCCAGGTGGCACATTTAACCCTCCCGTGTACCTAGATTCAATTGGCGTCTCAAGGGGGGTCCCAGATGAGTTTAAGGCACTTGAACAGATTGTGGCTGAGTTTGAGAGTCTTTTGGTTGGTGGGCTACAATAAATAAAAATGTAGATTGGATAAATTATATATATATTATAACCAACAGAGATTTGTTAATAACACTCAAGATGCTATTAAAGGAATACATGAGCAATTAGACAAAACCAGCCTTATGGACTGGCAAAATAGAATGGCATTAGATTTAATACTAGCCGAGAAGGGAGGTGTCTGTAAGATGTTTGGTGACACCTGCTGCACATTTATACCCAACAACACAGCTCCAGACGGATCCATAACCCGAGCACTCGAAGGCCTGACTGCCCTAAGTAATGAGTTAGCAGAAAATAGTGGCATCGACAATCCTTTAAATAAATGGTTAGATAGGATGTTTGGTACTTGGAAGAATTTGGTGATCAGCCTAATGTCATCTGTGGCTATAGGTGTGACTTTTTTGTCAGTTCGTGGATGCTGCTGCATCCTACTTAATAAACTTATTCTCACCTTCCTAACTAAGGAACCTGCCCCCTCTACACAGATGGCATTGTTCAATGAAGAACAAAGTGTGTCACTACTCAGATTTGGTAATCCAAGGGATTCTGAGAATGATGATGTTTAGTGCATGAGTCTCGACGAACTCTGAGAGTGATTTTAAGCTTTACTTTTATTTTTACTAGTTAGCATTAAGGTTTACTTTAAGCATTAGTCATATTATCTGCTTGCTAGCTTTAAGGACATATACACGCTCCTGACCAAGGCAGAAGAACCCCTGAGGAGCATAGCTCTTTCAGGAGAAAAGAAGACATTGCCTTTTGTCGTGCATGCATCGCACATTTTCACATACTTACACAAGCTTTTTGCAGGAAATTAGTTCAGACCTTAGAAGGCATGAAAGGGGGGAGTGTTAGAATTAAATAGCATATAATAATCACACAAATAAAGTAATTAGCTAGATAAGTTTCCTTTGGCATTTTGCCAAAATACTTAAACATTCAATATAAAGAATAGAATCATGATAAGTTTTCTTCATGTAACTGGAAAGAGGCCAAGGGTGTAAGCTGAACATTAAAACAATGAGTAGTAGATCTGTGTATATGATATGAACCTGCAAAAGGACAGTTACAGCATCTAGTGACAACTGACAGTAGACAGATTACAGACATATGACACAGGGGTCTTTAGCATAGACAGAAAACTATTGAGGGGGTCAGATAATAGAAGAAACCATCTGTAAGACAAGATAGGACATATAGGGAGTATAAATTAACCATACACACACAGAACAGGGCTTCTTTGTATACTGCATCAGACAGAAAGGGGGGGGGGAGCGCTGAAGCCCTTGGCTGAGTTTGTATTGCATGTGCCTTATCATTTTACTATTTTATTGAATAAAATTATTGTCATTTGACTGAAGTGGTTTGTAGGCTAATCATTTCCAAATTAGAGCACAACAATACCTAAACCTCTGGTTAATTACAGGGCTATAGAGTTTAATGAACACTTGTAACAATAGTCACATGGGTAAAACAATAGAAATAAAATGACGGATGAATAGAGCTTTCACTTTGAAGTGACTAAATTACAGTTAGGTCAGTCATTTTAGGGTGAAAGCCAACCAGCAGTAAGTGCCAGCTATAAAGGAGTTGTGACAATCAGCACTACACCATGTGACACATCTGTAGTATTCGGAGAGAAAAATTCATTCTTAGACAAAAGAGTCCTTCAATTATTCTTACCATGTCTTTGCATTTATCAACCGGTGGTTTATAGAACCAGATATTTATAAAATTATTTAGATGATTAAATTCAGAGTTGCCTTATCTGGTTTAAATTCTTTTATCTGATCTGTTTTCACTGTGAAAAGCTGAAATCTCCACATGAACTAAACTAATACAAATTGAATTGAAGGCATATTTGCTAGAAAATGGTCAACTGAATTAATCATCTATGCCCCCCCACAAAAACCAGGCATACAAAAATATTGGTTGCAAATTAATGATTACTGGCCATAATAAAAAGATGACAACAACAGTATTATTATTATTATTATTATTATTATTATTAATAATAATAATAATAATAATAATAATAATAATAATAATAATAATAATAATAATAATAATAATAATAATAATATTTTTTATTTATATAACACTTTTCAAACTTAACTACAAAGTGCTTTCCAGTTTAAAAATGTACAAAGTAACAATTTAAATATCAGAGCCCCATATAAGCCCCCTGTAAAACATACACAGTTTAGGAACAAGAGAACATATACCACATATCACACATCACTGAGCCCATACATAAACAAGTGAATGTGAAGTGCAAACCAAAAAAAGTTAGTTCTGATATATAAATACATTTGTAAAATGTGGATAAAAATTTATATAAAATAGGCTCATATAAGGCAGGTATAAATTTAGGAAAAAACTTAAAATAACTATAAAATAAAATAAAAAAAACACCACAAAAGAGTTATATGAAGAGCAAATATAAAAATGGTGTGACAGAAAAGGAAAACATTGTTAAGGGTTGGCCATCTTGTAATGGAGAGTTTTAAGGAGGCACTTAAAAGCTGCAGTGGAGTCTGCCAATCTCACACTGAATTTGTAGGGGCCTGGATTGGGAAAGGGGTTAAAAGCTCTTTAATATACTCCAGAGTCACACCATGGATGGCCTTAATAAATAAGAAGACAGAAGCTAATCCCCTCTTCCAAATACTTGCCAGACATGGCACATGAATGAAGGGTTACTGAATACATCTGTCATTCATGCTGAAGCATAACAATGAAAAAGTGTGATTGTAAATGGAAACACTGGCATTGGTATTTTTGTTTTAATTTTGAAGAATTGTTAAGACCCTAAAAATGAAATATGAAGTAGACTTTATTTTTATTTTACGATATGGCAGGCATTATTACTGCATTTATTGATGGTGATGATGATAATTAATGATAATTAATAATAATTAATGATCATCAGCAGTGAAATTGACAAAAAAGAATTCTTAAAAATCAAAAATGCCTGCAATTTACTTCTTCATCTTCTTCTCCTTGTTATAATAATAATAATAATAATAATAATAATAATAATAACACATTATTATTATTATTATTATTAAGAATAATAATAACATTATTATTATTATTATTATTATTATTATTATTGGTAGTAGTAGTAGTAGTAGTAGTAGTAGTAGCTTTAGTATTAGTATTATTCATTTAGAAACCTCTTTGCAATAAGCCAAACATGCTTATTATACACAATTATTAACAGTTTTAATGCCATGCTCCTCACTACAAACAACAGCTGTAGCTCAGTGGTTAAGATGTTGGACTAATTGGAGGGTCATGAGTTCAAATCTCAGCTGCCACACAAGCTGCCACTACTGGGCCCTTGAGCAAGGCCTTTAAACCTCAACTGTTCAGCTGAATAACTGAGATAAATGTAAGCTGCTCTGGATAAGTGCGTCTGCCAAAAGCTGTAAACGTGAATCATGCTTTGTGATTTCTGAAATAATAAAAGTTTCAGTGTGTGTTTTGTGAGACATTGACCATTCATTGACCAGTCATCATTAGATCTCAGATAAAATTACTTACAATATTTCAAGCTTATCTTACACTGATATGTTATTTGTGTTTGGAAATATTTGATTTTATGCACTATTGTTACTGAACTAAAATCATAGTAGATATGGCTCAATATGTTTGACAAACAGAAAATATGAATCTGTATTTAGTATTTGCAGGCTGGATTTGAACTGACATGTTCGCTTAGCTTTCCAGTAATTCTCTGTCTATCACAGAAATGACACAATGAGAAATAATTTAGAAAAAAGTAATTTTTCTTTCCATAGTTTGAAAAGGCACAGAGCCCCTTTATGGCACAGATTAGATTACTACAGAAATTTGCAGAGCAAATTTGCACACTTTCTTGGGGCCAAAGAATTGTTGAGGGAGATGCATTGTACTCTCTGTTAAACAAAAATCTTTCTTAGACATGTGCCTATATAATCAGTTGTACAGTATACTCTGGCATACAATACACAATTGTATCTTCCGGTCACAAGGCTGGTTCCTTAACCAGAAGCCCACGGCTGCCCCCGCCAATAAAATATGTACATTTTTAAGTGAATGTCTAAGTGTTATTATAATACTAATAACTACTAGGCTTCTAAATATAACACGGCAAAGCAACTCTTCATTGTGGTGTGTTCACCCAAGACCATTCACTGCTGCTGTCTGGTATACTGTCTGGTAAAATTCCCACAACTTTTCTTGCAAATCAGTATGACCAAAATTGACCACCAGGTGGGAGCAGATCACATTTTTTCAATAGTCCTTTTTCCCCTTCCCTGCAGCCATGAACCCCTTTAGCTGTTAAAAATTTCAGGGCCCCCCATCAGTTTATTTTATGGACTATGGATATATTAGGCTCATTATTGAAATGTTTACAGAAATATTATGGCTATCTATTTGAATCCTAATTAATTTTTAATTACTGATGCTTCCACTGATATTACATTGACGTTCACATTATTTATAGGCCTTTTTTGATTTTCAGTTATTAATGTTTTTCTTATATAACATATTAATTTATATAACCAGCAAACAGACGAATAACTATAACTCAATAATAGAACTCAATAATAAATACAGCTTTGGTAATGGTAAGTTGTGAAATTCACTGCTGTTACTGTTACAAGCCGCCCAGGGAGACGGACCCAGGTGCGGCGCACCAGCCCAATAGAGGGCGGCACGTGAGTGGCCGAGGTACACACGAGTTTATTAGAGCCCCTTTTAAAAGAAAAACTCAAATAAAAAATATATAAATAACGTGAGTGAACATGGGTGGTAGAATGTGTGAAATAGGTCGGCAGTGGCTGGACTCGATCCCGCGATGTCTCGCTCTGCAGCCCGTTTCGCATCCTCTTGCCTATCTGAGTGTAATGGGGGAGAGCGGACCTATAAACGAGTCGATCCTGGAAGAAGAATCGGCAGACGTGGGGTGCGGACTCGCGAAGGGAAGCCTCATGGCGTTTCCCGCTTATCTCTCTCGGGAGCGGGGAGAACGTGGCTCCAGTAGGCAAGGTTGTCGCTGAGGGGCGCCCAGGCGACTGACGTAACTTCCGGAGGTTTCGCTGACGTATGAACCGAAATATGGGTGGAGTCTGAGGTGACGTGAAAGGGGCAAAGAGCGAATAACCAGGAAATAAACAAAAGAAAGGAACGAGAGAAAAGAGACTAAAATAAAGGAATCAAAAGCAAAAACGAAACCAAAACAAAACATAAAATAATAAGGTTCGCCCTTTTAAATAATGAAACCACTCGCTCGGGGCTAGATGGTGCTTGTGTTTCTTTTTTGAGAATATTCGGGGCTCCCCTGTCTGTCCGTACCTCCGTCACAAGCGTGGGTGAGGCGGGGGAAAGGCGGCAAGAGAATGGCCGGACTGAGGCAGCCCCCAGCACCTGGGTATTAAACCCCACCCAGGATCGGTCCCTATTCAGACCTCAGATCCTATGAGTGCATGCCTGCCGTAACATTCGGGGCGGCGTGCACGTGACCGGATCTGAGGAGGCTCATTCTCATTAAGATGGGGATGATGGCAAGAGGAAATTCACACCCAGGGCTAAGCCCACATCCCTAACGAAAGAGGCTAGCCCTGACAAAATTACCTCCCACCACCAAGATGGCGGTACACCGTGCTCTCCCTGACCAGAGTGGGCAGCATGTACGAAAAACTAAGGGTGTGATGGTGAGACCTGGTTGAGCCCTGTATTATATAGCAGCCAGACCAGGTGCTCACCGTCAACCCTAATAAGCCCCTGATTGCCCCTAGGCCTGATGAGAGTAGTAGTCCCCGAGCGGCGCCATTACTGGCTCACTGGGGACACCTAGGGGCATGCGAAGATATGACCCATCTCCCTCTGGAGAAACAGAGGGAGAGGGCCCGCCTCCTGACGTCACCACGACGTACCAATTGGGTGATGCTCAGGGGCTAACAGTCGACTAGGTCGACTCCCCCTGGGGGTCAAAGGGGGAGTCGACCGCGCCCTAACAGTTACAAAATTTAAAAAAAAAAATCATGGTCCCCAAAGCGTCCCTAGACACCACTTTGAGAAGCACTGCCCTATACTAAGCATTTAGTTTTGAATATGGAAAAAATACACTGTTTAAAGCAGGGAGTGTTACTGTAAGCTACAGCTAAAATGTGGAAAATTTTATTAAATGGACAATGACCTTATAAACTAAGCTAAAAAAAAAAAAGACAAAATGACTTACACTCTGCTAGACGGGTATCTCACAGCTTTGAGGGGAAAGAGCATGAGAATGTTAATAAAATTATCCAGATAAAGTACAATTTCACATTTCATACTCTCTGCTCAAACAGTAACCTAAGAGACTGTAGCCCTTGCTCTTTGTTATTTTCCTCTCCACTTCTGCAAAGCTACTAGTGCATGTAGAGTGAGAGCATGTTCCTGCAGCTGTCTTGGGTTCTATGACCCTGCACAACAAGTGTTTGATAATTTCTCAGCTGAATCAAATATATTAGCTACTGGGGAAATATTATCCTCACACAGCCAGTGTGGCTTGCAGTTTTAACTCCAGTTAAATAGTAGATGTGCCTAATAGTCATTTGAAGCAACAGTGTCTCTGGTTTGGTTGATGAACGAAAACCTAAAACTACATCAGTCCTTTTGGTTAAGATGAAAGATCTCTGGCTGAAATCGGTGCTTCTGAACCCATTGGTCCTTTTAATATATTTGTGCTCTAACACCTACAGTGACTGCATCTGCATAGCTGCATCTGGTGTGTTCAGCTGAGCCATCACTTCATCCACCTGAGTGCATTTTAACAATTGGATGTCTTTAAATAATGTGACATGAAACACAGGTTTAAATTCATTTGTCCATTTATTTCACTGATTTATTCATTTCTATCATTAACATTGTAACCTAAAAATAACTGAAGCTAGAGATGAATTTAAATCTGTTGGCTGAAATGCTGTTTGACATGTTATTTAATAATCATTTATTACTTTGGAAAAGGCAACTGTGGAAACTACCAAATATGCAAAGTATACTCCAGAACTAGAGATTTAGTGTTTTTGTTATTGGTTGCAGTATTAGAACAATTGAGAGGAAAAAAAAATCTCAGACAATGGCATATGGGCTATTCAGAGTTGCTCAGCTTTTACAAAAACACAGAATGGTTGGCTGAAGCCCATCTGGCTCGAGATGTACATTGAGTGCACAGGCATTATTTCATTTCCTATGTCAGTGGCTTTCAAAGCAGTGTCTGTGAAGCATAATCAGGTGGTCCATGATTTTTTAAAATAGAAATCACCAGCCATTAAATAATTATCAGGCTGTTTGACTGGTTACTTGAAATGAATGGGTTCAGTTCAAACTTCAATAAGCCAAAAATAAATGGGCCTACAAATAATATCAAACTGGACCTAATGTGCTCTGTCGGTGGAAGGTTCAGAAATAAAAACTCTATGGCTTTAATATATGGCCAAATTATTATTGTACAGATAAAAAAAAGTTTTACTTTTTTCTCCCACAAACTAAAACAGGTGGGCTTCAGTACTTTCTGTGGTAAATGTGAATCTGTTTTTAGAAATGATCTGTCAGGTATGCTTTTTTAAGTGACAAAGTGTAGATTACTTATTCAAAAATAAGGTTTTACGTTCCCCTATTTTTGTCTAGGGGGTTTAGGGGTGTAACAGCTGAATGTGTGTGTAAAGTGAAGCGACACTAAAGCGATAGTGCGTAAAGAATAACAAAACTCTTTACTGGTGTAAAACAGTGCAGAATACAAAACACAGTGGTCAAGTGAAAAGATCAAAATGACCCTCAGGTGGAATTTTCACAGAGTTATTTACAGACAAACAAAAGAAAACAATGCATGGTCAGTGCCTCAACCTGCTTGTGGTGGTGGACGGTGCCAAAGAAAAGAACACAAAAAAAAATTCTTACCTACCTAACCAAGAAAGTCCCATAACCTGCCAAAAAAATACAACTGGCGGCACCCACCCCTTACCTAATGTGTCTATACACAGTGTCCTCCTACGTGTGCACATGTGTAGGCGCCAAGCTAGCTGCCCACTCACCAAAATCTTGGCGGGTGAGGATAAACACAAAACAAAGGTATTTACACAAACAAGGACAGGAACAAGACTAATTTTTTTTACACTTAACATATGTATAAACTTACCTCTAAAATGTAGACGTGTATGATTTTCTCCTGTATTTGACATCAGGAGCATCCCTCTTTACTGCCCAGCAATAGTCCACCAACATAGAGAGGCTCCACTTTCCTTGGTTCCTTGGTGGCAGTGACAGCTCAGCGGTTAAGACATTGGACTACTAATCAGAAGGTTATAAGTTCAAACCCCAGAACCACCAAGCTGCCACTGTTGGGCCCTTGAGCAAGACCCTTAAATCTCAAAAGCTCAGTTGTATAAATGAGATAAACAGAAGTCACTCTGCATAAGGGTGTCTGCCAAATGCGGTAAATGTAAATGCACTGCTTTTCCATGCCCATGTGAGTATACTGGAATAAAAACCATAGCTTTGATAGAATTTGAGAAATTCTAAAATTGCATATATAAATGCAAAAATACATATGAAACAGAGGCTTTTTTTTCTTTTCATGCGC
>JAOVVH010156510.1:0-12055 GCA_028566435.1 Scorpiodoras heckelii | reverse complement strand
TAAAGGCTGCATTTTGTGTTTACTTATATTGTCTTTATCTGATATTAAAATTAGTTTAATGATCTGATACATTTAAATGTGGCAAATTAACTAAAATAGAATAAATTGGGAAGAGGGCAAATACTTTGTCACAGCACTGTATATTTTTTGTATTTAATCCAAATGTTATTAGATCTAGTGTGTGACCACCAGTGATGGCATAGTTACCTTGAAAAAGTAATCTGATTACTGATTACTCCTTTAAAAACGAACTTAGTTAGATTACAATTTACTTTATTAGTTACATTCAGCAGCTGGAGCAACATAAAAAGCCATGCTGCGACTGTAAATGTTCCTTCAAATATGTTGTAATGTTTTTGAAGCTAGATAACACTTTGTCGCCAGCACAGAGTGTACAATGAACCTTGATATTATCATATAGTGCTGGAATGTAAATAAATATTTACTTGTGAACAGCATTCACTCGTTTGCTCACGCCACCGTCGTCATCGGCGCGCAATGAACCTCGGGATATATCGACTGGTGAAGGATCAACACCTGTTGGACACTTCATTTTCACAGAAAAGTAGGGCGCATTTCTCGGCTGCATATGAAGGCGTCTGTGGAATGAGACACAGCTAATGGCACGGCAGCGTGGCATGTGCGTGAGCATCCTTGCGCACATGTGTAGGTGGGGGCACACGCGAGGGAGAGACAGAGCTGAGCAGGACATTTATGCAGTGTTTAAATTTACTCCAGAGTTCACTCCCCGAGACACAAGAAGAAAGCAAAAATATATCTTTTTACAAAGGAAAATGACAAAAAAAGTAACACACAGTGACTTGGATAAGTAACTTTAATCTGATTACTGGATTGGAAATAGTAACGCGTTAGATTACTCATTCCTGAAAAAAAGTGGTCAGATTAGGTAAGTAACTAAGTTACTCAGTAACACATTACTGACATCACTGCTGACCACCTTTGTGAGTGGGTACTATTACATTCTGATGTACACCTAGTGAGTCTAGAATGGACACAAACACTGTTCTCAGAGGGTCCTGTGACGTGAAATCTGTAAGTTCACAAAGAAATTCAGAATACAAACCTTGGGGTCAACTGGGCAGACATATTTTTTGTGGCTATGTTTGTTATGTTAGTGTAGAGAACTTCAAAGGCATAGACTTTATGTCCATGTTTTTGTGTGACACCTAGATTATCATTATAAATATCTGCTATTCCTCCTTCTCTGCCAGGTAGACGAAGCTGATGTATGTAACTATATCTGGGACAAATAGCTTCATTTAATGCTACTTATTCATTTGTTTTAATCCATGTTTCTGTTAAACACAGTAAACACAGTCTCAATATAATGGTGCCTGAGTGACCACTCAGTGCAGCTAGCAGTTGGCCTGTTTTTCTGTGCCCTGGCCTTTCACAGGTTCTGGAATTTCACTGATTAACTAGGCCTGGTCTGAGACTCTGAGCTATTCTGCAAGTAATGAGACCAGCACCTTCCCAGTGGGATGAATACTGTCACGCTGTAACAAATTTGCTCCAATTATCTATAAAACCCACATTTTTCTTGGAGCACCACCTGGACATCAAGCAGTTCAATGACCATAACCTGCTGTAAGGCCAGAGCATACTACAGTATCAAGATGCACATTAAATTCTGTTGTACTGCAAGGTGCAATGACAAAAAAGTATTCAACTGGTGGCGTTGTCTAGCAGTTGACTTGTCATTTTTCTTATATTATTATGTTTCTGCATGAGGAAAGTAGAAAGATGACATCAAACATACCAACTGGAGCAAACAAAATGTAACATTTCTACATAAAACCACACATTTTAGAGTTCCCAGTGTTAACAAATTCACAAAAATGTAGTTTTATATATGGTCATTAAATACCTCAATCAATAAACTGGACAGCAATAGACTATGAAAGAAATCTCTCTCTTCCCAAAAGTTGCCTGAGGGCAGCAAATGATAGTGAGCTAAGCTATCAAGGCCCAGCAAGAAGTAATGCACAGCAGGTCTCTGCTATGCTAACGGATGCTATCCAGTCAGCCCTGGCACCTTTCAATGCTTTCATTACAGACAACAGTACAGTTCTTCGAGCCTTAAAAGAAGAGATGTCATCGCTGTCCAAAAATATGGAAAGCTTGTCAGCTAAGGTCGATAATTTCCACGGCAATATCATGAAGGCAAAGAACGACATTAACCACTGTCTCTCTCAACTGGATTCCGTCCATCAGAAGCTGACTGATATGGAAGATTGCTCTCACAGGAACAACATTCAGTTAGTTAATTTACCTCCAGGCTTGGAGGTCGGGAGACAGATTGGGAGAATCAAACGAGCTTTATTTCAGCTCTGTTGTGGAAATTTTTAAAGGCGTGAGAGACAGATAACCTCACAAGATGAGAGTCCGAAGTTTTGTCAAAGTTTATTCTCTGCAGAGGATCCAACTATACACAGTCACGAAGTCTTTGCAGCGAAGGATAGCAAGGAGGGTGTCCATCCTGGCCTTTATTGCTCCCCCGCCTGTCCCTCTCTGCATGTACACAAAGTTTCATTTCACATGAACAGAAGACAGTCTCAACATTTTTATCTGTCTAGTGCACCTCTCAGTTTTTCTCAGGCTCGGGAGTAAACCGAAAGTTCTTTGGTGAAGGCCAAGAGATTAAAAGTAACACACAGCTCAGTTAGTTCCAGACATTTTGTCTTTAGACACAAATCAGAAGAGAGATACACATATTATATGTTTAAGATAAAATTCAATAAAACAATTAAGAACACAAAATGTTAATAATTTTTTCCACTACACTTCCTCCTCTTGTTACTTTTAACATCATTAAAACAATTAATTAATGTTAGTAAATGACTTATTATATGTATACATGGTTCAAACGACGGCATCCATCATAACAAGCTCCCCGAACCCAGGTGTTATTAACTGATTTTCGCGTTCCTGAAGTAATACTGTACACAAAGGGATTAGTACTGGTATGTGGGAGTAGAGAGCATACAATACATTCTTCAGTAAAGTTTTCTTGTCGCACTGTAAAGTTCACATATTGCCAATAGACATTACTCTGTACATTGGGCAGTGTAGATGGCCTAGATATGAGGTTATCTGCATTTGTAAAGATCCATACAGTCATTTTCATGGACAGGAAGAAAAGAAGGGTTGCTATCACAACCACTGTTATTTTCAGAGAAAGTTTCCTGGTTATATTGGTGTTGTCTTGGTTTACTCTGGCATGGGCGCTCTTTTGCAGTGTGAGATATGGATCACTGCTGCTGTGTGTGTCATCAGAAGGACTTGGAATGGTCCCTGCCAGCGGTCGGCGTTACAGTTCTTCCTCTTGTAGACTTTGTTGAGAATCCAATCAACGGGTTTCACAGAATGTCCTTCCGCTGCTGGATGCGGTGGAGACTCCTTCACTCGCCTGTGAATATCACACAACACAGCATTAATATGTGGCAGTTGTTTTGTGCCAGGATCTGTTTTATAAATAAATAAATAAATAATTATGTACAGTGTTTCCTTCCCTTAAGCCCACATTCTGTCCATCGGCTTGTGAAGAACTGAGTTGTTTGTTGTAGCGCTGGAGCTACAAGGCTCATGGGATTTACCAACACCCAACATTTTATATTTTAAAAACTGTCATCTGGGTCACTTCCCGATTTTTCTTCCCCCACAAATCTTTGGGAGGTGTTATAAAATGTTGATGAAGATGCAGCTGTTTTAGCAACAGCATCTGCACAAGAATTACCAGAGGCCTCAAAAGTATTGTCTCATGTGTGCTCTCGCACATGGCAGATGGTAATAGCACAGCTATAGAAAAATTATGTGTGGGTTTGGCACTTCAGGAGCTCGAGCATAAAGAGCTTTGTTGACAGCTTGTAAATCCTGTACGAACCTCCATTACTGGGGCTCTCCAGGATTTACTGCTTTCTTTACTGGCCATATAGGAGAGCGACAAGGAGAGTTAAGACATTCCACAATGATGCCTCTCTCCAGCAGACTATTGAACACCGGTGTTATGCCATCTACGGCTTCCTTTTTTAAAGGATATTGCATTGTATGTATAGTAATTGCTTTTAGGTGTAATCATTAGCTCGGGTGCACCCTTCGTGAGGCCTACATTATATTTGTCCTTAGCCCAGAGCCATGGTTTGATTGAGTCCAATGGGTCGTAGCTAGGGTTTTTTTCCAGTGCAGTCATTTGAGATATCATGCAGACGTCTGGCTTCGTGTCAAATGGTAGGTTAATTTCGTGTCTGAAAAACCAGTTATCACTAGAAACTTTCCATCCTTTAAAATTAGAATCAGACCAATGTTCGATGCGCAGGCAATTTTCAATGAACCCAGCTGTTTCTCCCCACTTAGCTATAGATTGTTTTGCTAGAGAGGCATGAGGCACAACGGCTTCGAAATACGCCTGTTGATGTGGTGTTAAATTGATGTGACATGCAGCAAAATCATGATTGACATAACAATGCGAAACAGTGATGACAGTTTCAGAATCCTGAAAAGTCCTGGAATTCTGATGTGTAACACACATCTATGGGCCAGTCCAGGACGGAAGCAGTGCAGTGCAGATTATCACAAATCTGGGGGTTGTCAAAGTGAAACAAATCGGCATAGAAGGAGAGTAAGGAATGCCAGAGCTCTGAGAAATCTAAACGCCATCCCATCCATACGCATGAAATGGAGGGGATTTGTGGCAAATTTAGGGTCGAAATTTCAATACCTTTCTCAGAGCATGTTGATGTCAGCCCCAGCCTACACATGAGATCTCTAGCTAGCAAAAACTGTGGGTTGGGTTTTAAAGCCCCTATCTTCAAAGTTGAAATGGTTGCCCCACTATCCAAAAATGGGACTTTTGTATCATAAATGGTTAATTCTACTGTAGGTAGGGCAGATGGTTTAGTCAAAAGCATTTGATAATTTTGAACAGTCTTACTTGGTACTGTTCCCTCTCTTGCTTTGCTGTCACTTTCTGTCCCTTTTCAGTAAGTCTCTTTTCAACGTGCAAGGCGTGTGCATACACAGTTTGAAGTCTTCCTGTGTCCACTTCCACGCATTCATCTCTCACTTTCTGTTGAATCTCATGTCGTAATCCACTCAGGAAACATGCTTTCAGATGGCTTTCATACGCACTCATGGCGTCTCCTGGATATGGGCTTGGTTTGTCAATGCCACAATGTCCTTCATGCACTTTTTCCAGTTCATACAGGTATTCGGCCACAGAATCTCCGTCCTTCTGTTTCACTGAGGACAGTTTATGAAGATCCAGTCTCACTGGGAACACTGTTATGATGAGGTTATTAGAGCATTCACCGCGATCTGGTAGTTGCTTCCATTATCAGAGTCATATAACAAGACAGAAGGGAAGATCCCCTTGCACTTGCAGCCATTTCAGTTTCAGTTTGTGAGCACATGCCTGTCAGTTCATTCAAAGAGGGTTTCCACCCTTCAATAAACAGTCTGAGACCCGCCATAAATTTGTGACCTCACCCTGAAATGGGAGGGAGATCCTCCGCGGCAGATTTTACATCTTCCATAGTCCATGGTCGGAAAACAAGCACAGGACCCTTAGGCCCCATTACTTGAATGCTGGGCAGTTGTGCAACTGCGCCCCTTGCTTCGCTTTCTATACTTTCATCGTCTTTCTTGTCTGGCTCTTCCTGCTGCGTTGTTTTGACTGCTGGGGTTTTGCTGGGAATTTTTGACCTTGTGCCAGTGGCTGGACCGCCGTATTCCTGCTTCTGTGGAGGTGGTGGTGGTGGTGGTAGGGGGGTTGCAGTTGGCTCTGGCTGGAGATATTCTGCCTCCCGATGTCCATCAGCATGATAAGCAGCTTCTGCCCCAAGAGGAGGTGGAGGAGGAGGAGGCGGAACAAAGTCATCCAGGGAATCCTTCTGTAAATTCAAATACTGATCACAGATTACTGCTTTCTCTACAGTGTGTTTATTTTTACCCGCCTGCTTTTGTTTTTCTAACTCTTTTTGTCTCATTTTTTCCAGTATTGGTCCGCCAGGTGACATACTGCAATGCACTACTGGCTCAAGGAACACTATAGGTTCAAACTTAGAACACTTAGAACTTTTCTGACCCATATTGTCTTTGCTTTGTGTCAGAGCGACCGACAAAAATTAAACATACAGTTTAATATTACTATCTCACACAGATGATAGCTGCTATCTCACACAGATGACAGCACCCGGGATTTTCCTTTACTACCTCACACAGATGGTAGATTATGCTATCTCACACAGATGATAGCTTTATTCAATAAACTATTTCAAAACACTGGACTCACCGTTTATCTGTAACCCAATGCTTCCACCAGTTCTTTTTCACACAGAAATTGCAGCACGGCGAGGAAGAAGTCCTCCTTCTCCTAGATACTTCTGACCTTAAAATTCAGAGGGGAGATGAAACAGGGTGATCAGTCCTTATCTCTCCTGAGGCTTCTCTTCTTCCCAGTCTGTGCAATCCTGCCGACTGGGCCAAATTGTTGTGGAAATTTTTAAAGGAGTGAGAAACAGATAAACTCACAACATGAGCGTCCGAATTTTTGTCAAAGTTTATTCTCTGCAGAGGATCCAACTATGCACAGTCACAACGTCTGTACAGTGAAGGGTCTGTACAGGCTTTTATAACAAACTGGCTTATCAGCTTTTTACTTTCTCAGCTCTCTCAAGCTTTTTCTGGTTCTCTCTGGCTCTCTGTTTCTTGAGCCTTCCTCCACTTGCTCTTTAACCCCTTGCTCACTACACACACACAGTGGGAAGGAATACAACAGGCAATTAATGAAGGGAAATAAGGAGCAGGTGCAGGTGATTACCTTTTCTGGATGCTCCCGGCTCCATCTCCCATTGCCAGATCCCCCCAGATCACGCACAAGCTGCCACATACCCCCACCACCCCACTCAGGCCAGGGAGCCATCCGGCCTGCAGCCTCCCCTCTCTCCCCCTCCCTGGCGGGAGAGGATGTCCCCCACAGCCATCTGTGTACCCAGTCTGTGGATCACCTCGAATTTAAAAGGCTGGAGGGCTAGATACCAATGGGTGATCCAGGCATTGGCATCTTTCATGCGGCAGAGCCACTGGAGCAGGGCATGATCTGAACAGAGGGTGAAGTGCTTCCCCAGCAAGTAGTAGCGGAGGGTGAGGATTCCCCACTTGATGGCCAGACATTCCTTTTCCACTGTGCTGTACGTTCTCTCTTGGTTCACCTGCTTGTGGCTAATGAACAGCATAAGGCACTCCTCCCCCTCCACCACTTGGGACAAAATGTCTGCAACAGAAAAGGGAGAGAGAAGTCAGGAGAGTGCAAAACATGGCCCCCACAAAGTGCTGCTTTTACCTGGTTGAAAGCCTGCTGGCACTGCTCCATCTACTGGACCATATCTGGTTCCCCCTTTATAGTAAGATCAGTCAAAGGGCTGGAGATGTCCGAATAATTGGCTATAAAGTGACGAAAAAGCCAGCCAGCCCTAAGAACTGTCTTACCTCTTTTTTGGTCCTGGGCCATGGGCAGGTCGCAATCGCTGCGGTCTTATCAATTTAGGGTCGCACCTTCCTGTGAGCCAGGTGAAAGCCCAGATACTTTACCTCCACCTGCCCAATTGTACACTTCTTTGGGTTAGTGGTGAGCCCCGCATGCCTCAGCGATTTCAGGATGGCCCATAGATGTTGAAGGTGCCTCGGCCAATCGTTACTGAAGATGATTATATCATCTAGATAAGCCATGGCATATATGCTATGTGGATGCAATAACCTGTCCATCAATCGCTGGAACATAGCAGGAGCCCCAAATAACCAGAAGGGAAGTGTCACAATTTGGTGTAAGCCGAATGGTGTGGAGAAGGCCATTTTTTTCACGGGATAAGGGAGTCAAGGGGATCTGCCAATTTCCCTTGGTTAAGTCTAGTGTCAAATAAAAGCGAGCTGCGCCTAACCAATCAAGCAGTTTGTCAATGCATGGCATGGGATATGCATCAAATTTAGACACCGCGTTGACTTTATGATAGTCCACACAGAACCAAGACAACCAGGCTGCTCCATTCACTGTGGGACTCCTCGATTACTCCCATATGGAGCATGGCCATGAGCTCCTCCCTGACTACCTTTTTTTATGTTCAGGGAGCTGGAAGGGGCAATTACAAACTACTACCCCTGGGGGCATTTCAATGTCATGTTCTATGAGGTCAGTGCACCCAGGCAGAATGGAGAACATGTCGGAGAATTCTTCCTGGATCTGCGCAACCTCAGCGGCTTGGGCAGAGGAAAGGTGGCTGTCAATTGGGACCGGAATAAACTCAGTTGCCAATTTAATATTTGGTTCCAGTCCCAGCTCATCCCTCTCGGGAACCACCATTGCCAACACCACTGATTCAGCCTCCCTCCATAGTTTTAGGAGGTTGACATGGTAAATTTGGCATGCTCCCCCCATCCGTGCACACTAAATAACATTTCCCGGTGGCTCCTGGGCACCAACAACTGGGTGGTAACTTCCTGAGTGTGTGTCCTATGTCACTCTGTATAATCTTTGATTATAGCAAAGTACGGGTAGGATAGTGCAGCATCGGGGAAACTCCTTTGACCATCGATTACTCCCACTTGGTCAAACACTATGCTTTTCTCCCCTGAATTTTATTATGTCGGGAACTACAGGATACTCATGCATATCCCCATGCACACATGTAACCTTCACCTTTCCCACAGCCTGTTGTGCATTTCTCCATGCCCTGGCTTGAACCAGGCTTTGGTGAATCACCGTTTGACTGCAACCTGAATCCGCAAAGGCCTGGTGTGTACCCCCTTGTACGCTTACTGGTATTATGTACGTCCCAGGTCGATCAGGGGCGGCCTGCGACACGTCGGGTATCCAGACCACTGCTCCGACCTCCATCACAGAGCACTGGCCATGAAAATGCCCAGGGTCCCCACAGCACCAGCAGCCCAGCACAGGCCTCCTACTGGTACCCATAGGGGCGAATTCCCGCACCTGCGGGGCAGACATGGGAGGAACAGGGGAGGGAGGGGGGACTCAGTCTCGGGCATGCAGTTTCGGGTTTTGGGGGAGTTGGTCCCTGCCGTGACAAGGGACCAGTGTGGAAGGGAAGGGAGTAAAGGGGAGGGGAGAAGGGTGAGAAAGAGACAGAGAGAAGAAGAGGAAAGGGGGAAGAAATGGTGGGGGATTCCCCAATCCCCAAAAATACCGACACATTGTCCTCTGCCAATGTGACAGCCTCCTACAGCGATGCAGGTCAGTGGCACTGGACCCACTCCACTGTTCCCGCCTGCAGCTTGGCGATGAATTGCTCCAACACCACCTGTTCTCCAATCTCTTTGGCATCACGGTCCACCCACGAGAAGCCACCTCCTGCAGACATTGTGCAGCTGCTGGGCAAAGATGAAGGGGCAGGCTGCCGTGCCATACTCCAGCAAGCAGAAGTGTCTCCTGTGTTGTTCTGGAGATCGGCTGGCCCACTGCCTTATTGCCTGCCAGAGGACCAGGTACTCCAGCATGCTGGCAGGCGTCTGCTGGTCCTCCACCTGTGCCAGCAGCAGGGCTTGGAATCGGCACTCATGCTTGTCCCGCAGGGAGTGGAAGGCATCAGCCTGGGCTTGTTGCATGGCTCCGAGGGACTAGACAATGCTGCCCAAAGGTGAGGATTCCATGTCATCGTTGTGATAATCTTGGGTTTCAGCACCAGTGTTACAATGACACTCTTATAGCTCTTTCAACTCTTATAACACAAAACCGTTTTTTTAGCCTTTTACTTTCTCAACTCTCTCGAGCTCTCTCTGTATTTCTCTGGCTCTCTCTCTCTTGCGCCTTCCTCTGCTTGCTCTTTAACCCCTTCTCACTACACACACACACACACACACACACACACACACACACACACACACACACAGTGGGAAGGAAAACAACAGGTAATCAACAAAGAGAAATAAGGAGCAGGTGCGGGTGATGCTCCTGGCTCCATCTCCCATTACCAGATCCTGCCAGATCACGCACACGCTGCCACAGCTACCTGCAGAAGATATTATCACACTGAATCCCTGAACTTTCCTCTCTGCAGCAGCTGCTGAAGATTGTTTGTGTGATAGCTCTTGGCTGAGCAACACATCTGTTCTTACCTGTCCTGATTAAGGGGTTTTGAAGTTAACCATATTTGAAGATGCTGTGTTCACTAATAACATTTTAGGTGTTATAGTCCTTCACCTTTGTAAGGTTGCCGTGTAATGATTGGTCAATTTAGAAACTATTCATATGTGTTATGGTAGTCATTCGGTTGATCTCATACTGCCTCATACTCTGGGCCCTCAACAGGTGTTGTGCACTGTGTATTTTCTTTCTTCTTTTTTCTTTGTTCATTTTTTAAAACTTTTACTTAATAAAGTAAACTGACTGGATATCTGCTGCATATATTTTTAATAAAGATTTGTATTTTGTATTGCAGTAAACCTTCTGTCTCCTTTAGAGTTCTCCTTACTCTTAGTAACACAAATAACTAAAGGGGTAATGTAGTCTGATATTCACTCACTTGGTCGGCGCTACATTCTGGTGTAGTCAGCAGCATCGAATAATTTAGACTGAATTTTTTTTTTTTCTTTTTTGCTACCAGTCAGTTTACTTTGTTAATGTGTTAGTAGTATCAATGTGATTTGTTGTGGTAGAAAACAGCAGCTGGCATTCCAACAGAGAACACACCATCAGCAAGGAGTCCACATGGAGGGAGAGCTGCATAGACTGTAGAAGCAAGTGGAACAGCTCCAAAGCACAAATGAAAGACTTTCTGTGGCACAAAATGGAGGTAATGGGGACAATATTAGGTAAAATGAAACCTCACCTGTGCAGTGGGAACAGACTTTTTATCTGCCAAAGGAAAGAAGTGCTCAAAGTTCTCTGGCTCCATAGCCACAGTGGCCCTTTCAATAGAGGAGTGGGCTGAGGATGCACAAAGCTGTATCAGGTCCAGCTACATGTCTATGTTTGATAAAGTTATGTTTTTAAACAACCATCTAGAGGGTGAGGCCAATAATGAAATAAAGTATCAGCCTGTCTCAAGTAGAGAAAACCCAGAGGACATTCTTTGAATTTTAAAGGAAGTTTATGGGTCTACTAAATCCTATGTATATTGGCAACAGTGGTTTTTTGACCGTAAACAAAGAAAGAACGAGTCATTGTTTGAATTTTCTCATGCTTTAATAGAACTCATGGACTGAGTAAAGCAGTGTAAGACGGATGCCATTCCAAATGCTCATGAAGTTTTAAGGGATCAGTTTTGTGAGAATGTTAGGGACCACACTTTACGTAGAGAGCTCAAAAACTAGTGCGGGATGATGGGGATCTATCTCTTTTAATATGGCGGGAGGCCATTAGGTGGGTAGAGGAGGGCCAGCCAGGTCGCAATCGGGGTCAGTGTGCGTTGCCACGCAGTAGTGGAGTTCAGTCTGTGTGACAGTGCGAGGCTACTGTTGCCCAAACCTCTGAATTAGCTGAGTTTAAGGAGGTGGTTTTCAGACAGCAAGCCCAGGTTGATATGTTGGCTAAATGCTTCTGCCCCTCTAATAGTAATGTTCCAGGCCATTTATCTAGAAATAGCCACTTTAGACGTACCCCAGATGGTCAATCTATCTGCCTTTGGTGTGGTGGGCCAGGTCATATTGCCCATAACTGCCCAGCTACTCCTCCTCCTAGCACTAATCAAGCGAACCCTGTTAGACCCCTTAGCAATTCAGTTAGCCACTCGGAAAACTAGAACTCCCCAGTGTGCAGAGCCACACACTGGAAACCTTGGGCTCAATTGGTAACCGTCCCTTGTATAGCCCGCTAGTTGGAAATCATCCAGTATTATGTGTGCACATGGGTGGGGTGGCAGTCCCTTGCTTAACACGAGCGGGACCAGAAATTCGTGATCCTGAGGACAGCGCCCCTCCTTCTAGCCAACAGTTAGTGAGAGAGGAGAGTCGCTTGGCTCAGAGTAATATCACCCCTTCCCTCTGCCGGTCCTCTGTCTGGCAAGGTGTGTGTATGTGTGTAAGA